>CAWUFW010022591.1:0-92091 GCA_963921515.1 Calotriton arnoldi
GGAGACCCATGAGGCCCACAACACCCACCGCCACCACCCCCAGGCCCGCCACCACCCCCAGGACCCGGCCCCACCCCCCGGACCACCACAGAGGCAGAGTACACAAAGACAGCGGACACACCATAAACGCACCAGCTGCACAGACCTAACGCCAGAGAGGAGTGACAGTGCCCACAACAGGCCCAAAAGGACAACAATCCCCCCGCATCCTGACCCACGTCGCCATCCCACCGGCTGACGGCACCAACACAGTGGACAACAAACATCCCTCCGCAGACAGACAGCTGCTGGCTGTGCTGCACCTGTTGGCCTCTGATACATGCCAACCAACAACTGCCAGAGCTTCCGGAGGAGTCTCACAGCCAGCCCTATCCAAGTTCATCACACCTGTCACCGAGGTGGCCATCATCAGCCTGGTACCCCAGCACCGCCACGTCACCCACACTGCGCAGGAGCAGCTGGAGACCAAGCAAGGGCTTCCACGTAATAGCTGGATTCCCTCCCACGTGTTGGGGGCAACCGACTGCCCACATGTACCCCTCCTGCCCCCTGCCGACACTGCACACGACTACCCCAGCCAAAAGCACACGCATACCATCAATGTGCAGGCAACAGTGGACCACCGGGGACTCCTCAACAATGTCGTGTCCAACTCCCCAGGCAGTGTGCATGATTCCCACATCTCCCGTCAGTCCATCATCAACCAGCGCTCCCAGGATGGCACCTATGGAAATGCATTGCAACGCTGGTAAGTACCAAATGAACACATCACACACCTCCACCACACAGTCATGCAACTCACAACACTGGCAACGTGGGCACGCAGCAGAACTACATGCAACATGCTCGCCACAACATGCCAACCGACCAGACACGACAACACGACACCATTGGGAAGCTGGGCTTGCCATGCACACAACCCAGCCACGGCATGGCACCACAGCCACACAATAGCAGAATCTGAGGAGAGGCGTGGAGCAGGCATGTGCGAGAGGAGGCAAGTGACTAATCAATGAGAACCTACCCAATGCCAGGTGTGGCGTGGATGTGCCGGACAGACCTCAGTGTGCAAACCACGGAAATGGCCATGTGGACATCAACTGCCGGCGCATGGAGTGTGGCGGCACAGTGGGCCTCCATGTCCCCAGAGGCTGTGGGGCAGAGCGCGCGGAAATGTCGCACGTTACGTCCCCCCTGTGCGCGCGGGTGGAGTGGGTTGGCCCTGCGCACGCCAGGCCTGCGTAGGGGTGTGGAATTAAAAGCCAGTCGCACTGGGCGTGGTTCTCTCTTCGGAATGGCCAACGTGTCTGCCCGGGGCGGCGCCTCGCCAGTCTGCCACGAGGCCGGCGCCGTGCGCACCGGGGCCTGCGTCCCTGTGCGCCTGCTGCACCCCCGGGCCGCCAGTCCCCAGGCCCGTCATGCCTGCCCCAGCGCACCAAGGAGGCCCCGCTCACCTGCAGACACCGGCGTGTGTCAAAGAGGGCCCATCATGTGCCGGTGCAAGCTCCAAGCCCCAGGCCCGTGACCTCCGCAGCCTCCGCAGACCATCGCTGCAGCCTCCACGGCGCAGGCCCACAGTACTCCTTTTCAGCTTGGACATACTCCACCGGCGTACTCTTTCGGCCCAGTTTTTGACACATGTTGTACTGAGAGTCGTGACTTCTGAATGGCAGTGACCAAAGGTCTGTGGCAGCGTCCACATCACTATACTCCCTCCGATCAGTGAAGCAAAAGTCTGCATCGCAAGCCGGCGACACGTGGCGCCACATAACCCTGTCTCGTGCCAGCCGGCGACACGTGGTGCCACTAACCCTGTTAAACGCCAGCCGGTGACACGTGGTGCCACCTAACCCTGTTCAACGCCAGCCGGCGACACGTGGTGCCACTAACCCTGTTCCACGCCAGCCGGCGCCACTTGGATGAGGGCACAGGCCTGCACAGCGGTCCAGTGGGTCCCACATGTGGAACTGTGTCCTGAGTCATGAATGGCAGTGACCAGATGTTTATTGCAGAGTTTATATCACTAAGCTCCCTTCGAGTCAGTGAAGCAAAGGTATGCCATCGCAAGCAGCACACAACACGTGTCTGTGGGCCCGCGCGCGGCCGCTGCCCCCGGCCTGCACTGCGGTCCAGTAGGCCCCACGAAATTCAGCACGTGGTGCGTGATTCATGAATGGCAGAGTCCATACCAGTGAATGCACGTGGAGAGGAGTAAGAGGAAGATGTGGTTCAGTCCAAATGAAAGCCGGATCCTCGTTACGGAGGTGACCGAACACTCAGCAACAACTGACCTGGTGCCACTAACCCTGTTCACTGCAAGTCCACGTCCCGTGGTGCCACTGAACCTGAACTACGCAGGCCGGTGGGACCATCCAACGTAAGCCGGCGACACTCAGAGTGAGGGCCCCCTGCTGACCGCTGCCTCAGGCTGACACTGTGGGCCAGCAGGTCAGTCACATGTGGAACTGTGTCTTGGGTAAGAGATGGAGGAGTCCACACCATTGGACACGCCTCATCGCAGGCGGCATCCCCCTATCAGCACTGGTGCCACTAACTCTGTGCGGAATGACTCACATGGGCACTCTCTGGTTGAACTTTGGTGGCGTCTGAGTCCATGGCCTGGGGGTTGTCTGCATCATCATCTGGCTGGGACGGACTTGGTGCCCGGACATGTGACTGCTCCACCTCCCTCTGCACCATGGTGACTGTTTCTGCGTGGTTCTGCCACTCTGCATCGTGCCCTGGGGGTACACCTTCCACTGTCCACCGAGACACTCCGCGACAACCCCCTTTGTCATCTACGAGAACCTGCTCTGCCTCTCGTGACCCTGCCCCAGTGCACCGCAAGTCAGCGGCCCGTGGCGGTAGGCCCGTGCAGGACGCTGTGCATCCGGGGCCACTAACTCTGTGCATCTCCAGTCATGGGGCCTTTATGTTTGAATGGTTGTGTCCTTAACGTGGGAACACTGGGCTGTCGTTTTTTGACTGCACCAGACACTGCATGACGGCCGGTGCACACACCCCACACACATCCAACACAGGTGTCACTCAACATGTGAGCCTGCTAATAAAAGTGGCTGGGTGCACGTGCCCGTAGCCATTCCCACCATCTAAGCAAGTGTGTCCCTGTGGTCAGTATGTCAGCATGATGGGCCGGAGCCCTGCATCATCACAGTGTGCTGTCATCATGCGGAGGATACCATGTCACCTCAGCAGTGGCTGAGACCTTGGACATGTGGCTTCGCCCGCGACCCCCCCTGCAGGCGGCTGGGGCGCGGCGTGTGCTGCTCCGGCGTACGTCAGGTCAGCGCAGGGGTGTGCTGATTCGGCAGGGGGATCAGGCGATGGCTCTTGGTCTGGCCTTGAACAGGAAGTGCAGTAAGTGTGTCTTTGTGTTGGGGTGTTGTCGCCACCAGGGCCACAGTAGTCGAGGGTGCAATGTAGCATGCACCCGGAGGGCGGGCCCGCACGTACGGGGAAATGTAGGAGCGCAAGCCCGCTCGGGGTCTTGGCACATGCATGCCAAGTGTTATGTGTGTATCAGTCCTGCGGCTGCATGAGTCAGGGTGCCTAGCCCCAATCGCAGCGCGATCACAGCCAGCCATGGACTGTACACCTGTGTCCCGCCCTGTCCCGGACCATTGGCCTACACTCACGTAGCCGCACACCCTCAACAGCCAACTTAAAGGTAAGTTGCTGGCATGCCGCTGGACATGCACGGACAGGCATAACCATGGTGTGCCGTAGGCGTGCGCGGCTACAACCACGCAGCGCACACATGTGTGGGGGCCGCTCGTGGGAGGGAGGAGCTAGCTGTGAGGCAACGTAACACACAGTGGGGCCGCTCATGTGCCACGTGCTAAGGCATGCTCATCCATGATTCCCTGGGTCGCAGACATCCCACCCCACCCACGACAGGCCTCTGTACATCTCCTGTATGCATGCAGATGGTGAAGTTACTGCAGGGATGAAAGGTCCTTTGTCTGCACTATCGGGCGGCAGTGACACCTGCAGCTCCTAGGGCGGGACTTGCATGCTGCCCGGCACCCCCTGACAGATACGTTAACATTTGCTGGCGACTCCCACACTACGCACTGCCCGACGTGAGACCAATGGCGTGTGTACACATCCCACACGCGAGGAAGTCCTTGGTCGTAGTTAAGCGTGCGTGAAATGGCCTTCACACGTACTCCCACCACACCCCAGGCCTGCACCCGTTACACACAGACACTGCTCATTGCTCCGAGCTGTGGCTTTTCATCCACAGGACTGGCGCAGGTCAGCACAGTGCTTCTTCAAGCAGTGCCACTGATGCAATGGCAGACCATCCCGGACACATGCTCTACTCCAGTCATGTGGACCTGTACCGTGCACGTCTGCTGCATGTACTGGGGGGGCACTGTCATTGGCAGTGCTGCGGATCCAGTTACAGGCTGGAGCTTCTGCCTTGCCAACGTCACCTGCGTTCAGCCTGTGTTGCATTGTCGCTCGAGCATATTCGAGTGGTCCATGGATGTCTGTCTCTCCAACGCTACGGTAGCTGACCTGGTTTCGACGTGTGTGTGTGCGCCCCCTGTTGGCCCATGACCAGGAGTGTCACCGTGATGCCCGCTTATGGCATGCCTGGATGTTTGGCATGCTTGCTGGCAACTGGACCTGGGAGATTGCACGAGTCGTCGTGTGCAGTGACCACATTGAGCCGCTCCCCGATTGGGCTTTCATGCATATTGGAGCCAGGGGTTGGAGTCAGCACATCTGTCCGGGACAGCTTTTGGGTTACGTCGCCGACATGTTAGATGTGGTGGACATCGATCTCTCATTGGAAATGTTGGCCTACGCTGCTGCACTGGCGTTCATGGACGAGTGACAAAAGGTACCTGCAGGCCAGAACTGCATGTGACCCATTGCACGTGTCCCGATGCCTGGTTGCATGATGGGGATCCTCACATTCGCAGATGAAGTAATCGATGATATTTTGTCAGGAGCACCACTTTTGGCGGATCTGAACATTGCTAAGACAATAGCCCAGAGTTCAGACTGGGAGACTCTTTCTGAAATGAAGAGAGACCACATTAGGACTATTTTACACGGGGTAATCCTCACTGAATATCTCAGGAGTAACACAGCACCCAGAGGCCTAATCGTCACTAATGCCCCAAGAATCTTTCTAAATGATGCAGCATTTCGTAGAGACTGGGCAAAGATCGCATGGCACTGCACAAGAGACTGGATCGTACTAATCATACAAACGGTGAAAAGACTTTCAGATGCCATCATCATAGAAATACAAATCACTGAAAATCACTTCAAGACAACTCTAACTGCCTATAAAAAGAGATTGGACGAAGTTAACAAGGAGATACAGGAGTACAGGGAAAACCTTACACAATCAAAGATCCTAAAGTTTCAAAAAGATCTAAAAAGTTCTCATACTCCAAGATATATCCTTATTCAGAGGCAGATTACCACCCGCCCAAACGGACTGATTCTTCAGGAGGTTCAGATGATGACTCCTCAGATAGTAGCAATTCCAGCACTGGTAGCTATCGGAACCGACAGCGAGGAAGAGGGAGATTCAACACCTGGCAACAACCATGGCCACAAGGACCACCAGGGAATCAAATTCATTTCCAACCAGGATTCCCTCAGATGCCACCACAGATGATGTACGGTTGGAATCCCCAATTTGGCCCAATGCAAAATCCATATATGAATCAGTCTCCTCGCTTCCCCCCCCCTTTTTTAGGGAATGGCCGCAGAGGTTGGGGAAGACGCAAAAGACAACAACAAGTACACTGGGAAGACGACGAAAATCAAGGGGCACACACCAGGAGCAAATCCCTGAATCAACAGGCAGGACCGAGCACAAGCCGGATTTAGTGACAAATTTTTCCACACACATCCTGTCTGAAAGAGAAAAAGTCCTTTTGAACAAAGGCCTAGGATTTGTCCCGACGGCCAATCTAGACAAGTTCCGCCTTACATTGTGAAATGGCCGAATTCTTTAGAAAGCTAAAACTCAAAGCTTTCTTCGAAAATCAGTCAGATGTAGTGGCACCACTAATACGATCAAATGGTGACACCAATTTAAAAATTAAATCCACGTTCATACCACCACCAAGCTCAATCCCTTGTGAGCTGGTTACTTTTGAACAAGCAGTGTTCAAAGATATTGAAAATCTCCAAGAAAAAAAGCTCTTTAAGAATGTGAGCAAAGGTGACTTCGAAGCTTTGTCCTCCCTCAGGAACAATAACAACATTGTCATTAAACCTGCGGACAAGGGAGGGGGAATAGTTCTTCAGGATAAAAATGATTATCACATAGAATGTTTACGTCTATTAAGTGACAGACGCAACTATCTTCCCCTACAAGAGGATCCTACGGAAAGACTTAAATCTACTATCCATGAGTTGGTGTATGATGCGGAAAATCTTGGAAATATCAGCAAAAAGAAGCCCAATTCCTCACAACCAATAGTGGAAAACACCATATTTTTATACCATCCCCAAGGTGCACAAAAATAAGGTGCCGCCACCCGGTCGACCCATAGTGTCGGGGATCGGGTCAGTATTAGAACCTCTCTCACAATTCTGTGACTTTTCCTACAACCATTGGTAAAAGCCTCTTCTACCTACTTACAAGATACAAAAGATCTATTGGGCAAAATAAAGGATTTATCGTTCAATCCCAACACATCCTTTTTGGTGAGCCTGGATATGGAAAGCCTCTACACAAGTTTACCTCAGGATGATACACTGAGAGTGCTGAAATCCTCCTTGAACGAGGGTATCTGGGAGTATGTTACTCCCAAATCTTTCGTCCTTGATTGTGCAAAACTTGCACTAAAAGAAAATTATTTTGAATATGAAGGCCAACTGTACCTACAAACGTACGGAACTTCGATGGGCAGCACCTTCGCCCCAAGTGTGGCAGGACTGTATGTTTTCAATTTTGAAAAAACATATCTATTCCATCCAGGCACCTCACTGTCACATCACATTCCCTTTTATAAAAGGTACATTGACGATGTATTCCTAATTTGGGAAGGATCAGAGGTATCCCTTAATGATTTCCTCATATGGATCAATGGGTGTGACTCCAATTTAAGATTTACTAGCACCATCAGCAGGAAGAGTATCACATTCTTAGATTTAGACATCACCCATGTTAATGGAGCACTAGAAACAAAAACTCATTTCAAAGAGACGGCGAGACATTCGCTGCTCCACTACACCAGTTTTCACCCTCGAACTTTAAGAGAAAACTTGCCTTATGGACAATATCTGAGGCTACGTAGAAACTGTAGTAATGTAGAAGAATTTAAACACCAAGCTCAATGGCTAACTAAGAAATTACAACAACGTGGGTACCCCAACAGGATCACTACCAAAGCGATGAAGAGAGCACGCAATCAAAATAGAGAGAGCCTACTGGAAAATACACCAAAGGAGGCAACTATAACACCACTGACCTGTGTGACCACATATAATCCCGTCTCATGCCAAGTGGCTAAAATTGTTCAAAAGCACTGGCAAATCCTTAATACTGGTAACCATCGTTGGGAAAAACCCATGTTCTCCTACAAAAGAGGTAGAAGTCTCAAAGACAGTCTAGTGCATACAAGACCTCAAAAAGTGATGTCGTCAACAAACACCATACATAATGCATGGGGCCTCCCTAAGGTCACCGGACATTTTCCTTGCGGAAACTGCAGCATTTGCCATTTAACAAAATCATCTAAAACCCTTAACCTGGAACCAGGGAAAGTATGGCAAATCCGTACACATACTAATTGTAATACAGACAATGCAATTTATCTCATTACATGCCCCTGTGGCCTTCGGTATGTGGGTATGACAAGTCGCAAAGTAAAGACTAGAATATGTGAGCACAGAAGCACTATTCGTTGCAAAAGAAATACTACACGAATGACCAACCACTTTCTGGAAGCAGGCCATACCACTAACGACATGGAGTGGGTTATAATTGAACATTTACAAATGAGGAGTGGGAACACTCAGCAACAACTGTTAGATAAAGAACAACGATGGATTTATCGGTTGTCCACCCATCTCAGCGGTCTGAACGATAATATTCCGTGGAATAGTCTCAGTAGATAGACACTACTGAGGGCACCACTTGAAGCCAACAGTGACTTTTGAGATACTGCAGTCCAACCATTGACAACTTACAATTTGCACAACCAGGCTTCCAATCCCTGAACTTTTATACTCCTAAGCATATCTTTGCCCCTAAAAATGTACATAGAAATCTTGAAGTGATTCAAGCACATTTTAACTGCACGGAGGTGTTATATTGGTAACAATAAAAGTGCTCACTAATTCATTGCACAGCATTTGATAACATCGCATCTGTTACAGTGGCACTTTATTGATTTTGCGTTTAATTTTCAATTCTCTATTAGGCTCCTACTATATGTACATTTCTTTTGATATGGCATTAATCTATATAGATATATACACATATTTATATATCTTTTGCTTCACTATAGACAGCCTATACCTTCATTGTCTATTACGCTCGCTCCGCGATAGCAGTTATCGTTTCAGTCTTCACGGATTGACTCGTACATTGACGCTTCCACGTGATGCACGTTTTTGACGTTCCTGTTCGCATTGTGCTAAGCGCTCACGTTTGTTTAGCGTTGTAGTCTATTGCACGCAGGTGTTTCTAATCATTTACCAGCGCTCCCGCCCCGGCTTCTATTTCTGCACCTCCCAGTCCCTCGACATTATCTCGTTCCAGCGGACGCCGCAGTAGGTTAAGACGCGGGGGAGCACCGAGACTAAGTAAGATCTTTCCTCACAGATCCAAATAGTAGCTATTCAATCTAGTTTCTCACTCCTGCTCGAGACATCTATTTCATCGATTCTTCTTCTTTTTAATCCTTCCTTTAGAGCACCAAGTAGGAGCCCCTCCCGCCCTGGATTCGTATGTCCATGGAAATGCCATGAATTACGTAAATACTAATGTTACCATGATTCATGCGTAATGCGCAGGTCGTTTGCTTAATGTTTAGCCTTACGGCACTTCCGTTATCATGTTAGCTTAGGAAGACCTTAAAATACGCTACCAAGCATAGCGCGACGCTCTTTTTGAGCATTCCACTTCAGCATGCCCACTGACCTTGAGCACAAGCATGCTAGTTTATTTGGCGAATATACATCGCTTTTTACTGCTGCATGTGATATTCGGCGTAGCATGAACAGTTGACCTGCCGCCTACACCGCAAGCATGGTCTCCATTATGGCGAGTATGCACTGTTCTTTGAGACGATCTGAACCATTGTTTGTTTGCATGGTCTCGCACGTATGAGTGACACTGAATGTTTATCTTGCCACTTGGGGATGATCAATACGATTGTGACAGTAATCAACAAACAATTTGTATGTGTTATATGTTGGTTTGTTTTGTCGATTTCATTCCCTACAGGAATTTTACCACAGATGGAACATTACTCATGGTTAGTCCATCTACGCATGACAAACACGCTGTAGCAAGTGTGTAAAATGCGCAACACTTGTGGTTAAATTTTTTACCACTCACTTTTGCACTTCATTCACAACATAACGAGGTCCTGAAGAAAGCTCCACTTAATTTTTTCTAGGAGAGCTGAAACATGTTGACCTAATGATAAATTAGACACCTAATGGTAGTTCTAATATATTGTTCACCTCACCTTGTTTTTAAATATACCCTGGGCCACTGGGAATAAAAGATTGTATAGTGAGTTTCCCAGAGGTATTTTTATAGTCACCACACCAACAACGCCACCACTCAACAACCAAAAAACCTGCTCCACTGTAATCAGGTGTTGAAGCACAGTTGGGTAGCATTCGGCTACCCGACCTGGAACCCAATAATGAAGCATGACACCAACCAGGTTGGTGTGTGAGGGTTCTTCTAAACAATTCCTGTGGTGTCAGACACCATTCAGGTTAATTAGTCACTCTTTTGTGGCCCGTCTCAGTTGTTTTTTCGATTAATACTTTTGGGACAAAGAGGGCACACTCATAGTCCTGACTCTCTCTTTTGGTTTTCGAAGGAGAGATTTAATGCCAAACATAAGTGTAAACAAATCAACATCAAAGAAGGAGACAGAGTAAAGGTGAAAAGAAGCGGACTCATTGAAAAAGGACAGAGTAGGTTTACTACGCCGTTGGTGGTGGAGAAAGTTTTTTTGTAATTCTGCCCTTCTCAGCGATGGGAGGGTGTGGCATGCCTCCGCACTTTCTGCTTGTGCCAGAACAGATGGGGGTATAAGCGTATGTGCTAATAAACAGGGCACTGCCAGACCACCGCACAACGACGCACATGACAACGCTAGTAGGAAGGATAACTTAGACTGGTTGCTTAATGAAGGATCTGGTTCGGATGGAGAAGGGAATGGTACAACGGTGCAATCCCAAACCAAGGGAACTAATGTTGGCTCAGACCAGGAACTCGAGTCAATTGGAGAATACAGAGACATTAGCACTAGTAATTTGGTTGAATCACCTGGTGCGGAGAGTTCCAGCCAGTCGGAGGAAGAACAGGATCCAGAGGAAGATACGGCGAAAGAGGGAGACCTTATCACTAGTGATACTGTTGATTCACCTGGTGCAGAGAGTACAAACCTGTCAGAGGAAGAACATGATCTAGTGGGAGAAACAGCGAAGGAATCCGGCAGTACCAGTAGATATGGTCGCAGCGTTGTAAAACCTAGCAAGTACAAAGACTTTGTTAACAAACCTTGCCCAGTGTGCGTTCCCCGCTTCACCATGCTCGAGACTGATCCTTTCTTTTCTTTTTTTCCTTTGGGAAGGAGATGTGTTGGGTTGCACTGTTTCACTTCCCCTTAATTTATCCCCTTTAGGTTTCCGTCCCCTACCACGCGCGTCCCTGCCCTCGCGCTAGCCTTGTTATGTCATCAGCTGGCATTCTAGAACGCCAGCTGACAGTTCCAATATGAGTTGACAGTTGGATTGGGTCCTGGCCAGCTACCTGTACGGAGCGCTCCTGTCTTACTGGTGTGTTGTACCTTATTACTTAATAAAGTCTTTCTTCAAGTTAAGAATGGCTATGGAGTCTACTTAACATATATATTAATACATTTCAACGTATCAACAAAATTGAAGCATTCTGTGTATAAATGGCCATCCTTAAAAATGATCTTACAGGTAATATTAATCAAGGGTTATAAATTCAACCAAATTATTAAAGTAAATTATTGTTTAGTTCAGATATAATACATGATGTAGCTTACACCTTATACATGTGGCATTTACCCCTTACATCTTTGTTGAAAATTTAGATTACATTGTATTCATTGTTAGGTTGCATCATAGTCATTGGAAGGTTTACAAGTAGTACATGATTGGGGCAACATCATACAGCTTATGGCATGGTGAGTTTGTTAAATTTGAATGCAGGCATACTACACCATAGTCTATAAGTAGGTAAAAACAAGAAATGCCTATATCATGAATTTTATACCGTACATAATAAGGATACTTGTCTTGATATCGCCTCTGATTCATTTAACCCTTTGTTAACTGAGTTAAGTAGATGTATCCACTTACATTCTCGAAGGTTTAATATTGATGTCATGTCGCCTCCTCTGGGGTTCTGTAGGATTCTTTACAGCACCCTAAATTTCAAACTGTCTATTGGATGCTGTAGGAGGTTGTAATGTTCAACTAAAGGTGCGCCTTGGACCTTACAACGGATTTCCGTGAGCAATGCTGCAGGATACGGGTTTTGACGTTTTGCCTGGTTTGTCCAACATAAACCTTGCAACAAGGGCACTTGATAATGTAAATAACATATTTCGTATTGCAGTTGGTGTGATGTTTGAGTGCGAAGTGTTTTCCCGAGTGGCAAAAGTCCTTCTGCTCAACAGTCAGGTCACACGCCTTACAGTTCCAACACTTGTAGTGACCCACTAAAGGTGGTAACAATAGCTGAGTTCTAAGGTCTGGGGCAGGTGTGTTCATCAAGTATGAGTTGATCACATGATCACGGACATTTCTACCCCTCTCAAAGGCAAACATAGGAGGTTCTGTGGTACCAATCTCGTCCGTGATCAGAGACCAATGTCGTTTAATGATCTTTTTGGTTTCATTGCTTCTATTTCCAGAGGTAGACACATAGACTACCCTATCATTCATTTTCTCCTGGTCATCTTTGACCTCAAGTAGTGTTTCTCTGTGGCAATACCAGGCCCTTTTCCTGGCTCTCTTTAATAGCCCCCTGGGATAGACACAATCTTTCAGTCGCATGATAAGGTCAGATTCCTTGAAGAAATCTGACCTGTGTGTGCAGTTCCTCCGGAGCCTCAGGAACTGATCGTATGGCAGGTTGTACTGTAGCTTCCTGGGGTGATGGCTCGAATATCTGAGTAGTGTATTACGCTCCATGGGCTTCCTACAGATTGTTGTGTATAGAGTATTTACCATTACTTGAATCCTTAAATCTAGGAAGTCAATTTCATCCTGACTCGATGTCATGGTGAATTGTATCTCCACTGATCTATTATTCAACCATGTGCAGAATTCTTGTAGTCTGTCCTGTTCCCCTGTCCAAATCATGAGGACATCGTCAATAAATATTTTCCAAAGGGTGATGATGGCAGAAAAAGGATTTTCACTGTTGTATATAAACCTGTCCTCATAAGTGTCCATGTATAGATTGGCTATCTCTGGAACAAACCTCGCCCCCATGGCTACGCCCATTGTCTGGTACAAAAAAAAAAATCTGAATACAAAGAAATTCTTTGTCATTGCTATGTCAAAAAGACTCGCTATAAATTCCGTAGGGACAAAGGGCAGTCTTTCCATCTGTTCAAGGACAATATGAGCTACCTCTAGGGCTTCCTTCTGTTGGATGCTGGTGTAGAGGGAAGCCACATACAATGTCGCCAATAGCTGTTTGCCTCTGTCAAAGGGTTGATCTTCCACCAGTTGGATGACTTCCATAGTGTCGTGAATGTAGGATCGCGTCTTGAATACCCAAGGTTGGAGGAACAAATCAACATATCGACATAAAGGTTCTATAACCAATCCACACCCTGACACAATTGGTCTCCCCGGTGGTGTCTCCTTGTTTTTGTGTACCTTGGGAAGGGTATAGATAGTAGGGACTCTGGGTTCTTTTATTCAGATAGCCAAATTCCAATTCACTAAGGTATCCCTCATTGAGACCTCGGGTGGTCAGCTGATGTATGAGCTTGGTCACTTCCGAGGGATCACCCTGAATCTTTTTATAGTAGTCCGCCACCTGCCATTGTGTCACATAATCGGCGGTATCCTGGATTACAATGGCTCCCCCTTTATCTGCTGGCTTAATGACTACATTAGCATTTCTTTTAAGGGATTCTAGACTGAGTCTCTCGTCTTGTGATGTTGTGCTTGATATATTTCTTTGTTTCAAACAATTGCATAACGTCCCGCAGGATCACTTGCTCAAAAGACAGTATTCTGTTGGAAACTAGATGAGCTGGGGGTGTAAAGATAGATGGTGTTCGTAAGGGTGTGGCAGAGAACCTCCTGTCAAGAATGGGGTTGGAGTTTTTGTAAAAGTAGTGGCGCAAGCGTACCTTTCTAAAGAAGCGATGTAGTTCTATCTTAGTATTGAAACAGTTTGTGGGTGCTGTCGGTACAAAGCTTAAGCCTTTGCCCAGAACTGACTGCGCGGAAGGAGATAGATGGTATTTAGATAGATTGATAATGGGAACGCTCAGGGCCTCTGTCTGTTCACTCACAATATTAACTAACTCATGTTGGTTTGACCTAGAATTCTCAGCGAGCGGTACTACTTGTGCTTATGGTCTTACCATCTGTATGTCTGCCATCTGGTTTGAATCTCTCCATGCATCACTTGAAGGTAGAACCTCACTGACTTCCGTCCTCTCCCTCTGCCCCCTGTTCCAGCCTCTGGTCTGGTACATGTCGTGTGGCCAACCCTGTTCTAGTCCTCCTCCCCTGTGCGTCGACCATCTTTCCGTCCCCTAAAAAAGGTCACGAAAGTAGTTCTTGATAGTTCTGGCCCTGATTGTATTGTCGTCCAGGAGCACTGCCACTGGGTTGTTCGTAGTCACTGTCTGGACCACTGGAGTATGATGATTCAGAGAAGGTCTTGTATTTGCGGGTACTCTGCCTGCCCCTATTGATAGACTGGCCCTGACTATCCTGTTGGTAGTAATCCTCAGTGATGTAGGGATATGTCACTTTCTTGTCATAGGCTCTTATATCACTGGCTAGCTTATCCAACTTCCTTGTCTGGGTAACTGTATTAAAGTCAAATATCGTTTTCTCCAATCTCTCTAGAGCTTCCTCGGTGTTGTTGAGAGCCCTATCTTCCAAAATCTCTTTCTTAAGGTCACTTATCTCTTTTGCCAGTTTCTTAATATATTCGAGGGCTGTCTCAACTCCTAGTACCATCCAGTACCAGGTAAAATTGTTGCTACAAAACTGAAATTCTCTCAATTTGGGAATGTCTATAAAAATAGCAGGTTTATTCGGAATAATGTTCGCCTGGAGGTACTTAGTTAACAAGTGACCATGCAGTCTTGTTCTCACCAATTTCTTTTCTAGCCTTTCTAATTTATTCAATTTCTCATTGAGTGTTTTATCAAAAGGGATGACAGCTACTCCTAAGAAGGAGGTGTCGTCCTGGCCCTGTATGAGTTTCTAGTCCTGATGAAGTCCCCATGGTGATATTGTCTAACCACACTCGTTTTCTGGGGGTCGAAACGTCGACGTGATATGAACAAGCGTACCATGCCCAATTAGACATGTATATGACAGGATGAAAATCACGTCTCCTTAGGGTCATTTATTGTATTTGGACGCAAAAGCAAATTTCTGTATATATGTCAATTGTGTTGAATGTTTTGATTGTCTATTGTGTTAGCACCTGTGTTATTTATGAGGCACATTTATATATGTCACAAACATTGTTCACAGTCTGTATTTAGTCTGTTCCTTTAATACTTTTAGATGTATTAGCACAAATGATATATGACTTTCCAATATATCGCCCATTGTTATTTTTTCAACCAAACCGTGTTGTTGTCATTTGTCATGTAGGTCAGTTGTGTGTTTTTACGTATCATTGATTGATAGTCCTAAATCTTTGTGGAGATTTTACTCATGGAAAGCAATTACTTTTTTCAGGCAGAACCTCTGTCTTTATACTGCTGTAATTCCTCAGGTTCTGCATGTTACTGGGACACCCTATAATTATTGATGAGCCATTATGGTTCTGGCTGCAAAAGTCAACAATGGAACTCTGTGAGGGTTTTTACCACTATTCCTTCTGCACCACCGTCCACTAAAGTTACATTGGGATTAGTAGAAACATGCTCCCTCTAGGCTTTTTGTTTTTGGGGAGGAGCTGCATTTTGCATAGTTGCTTCATATAGGTTGGTCATGATATCACCAAGGTGTAGGCCAACCTTCGTTGTCAAAGATGGGCTTAAAGCAGCAAGAGCAAATGAGTATATGATAGATATGACGTATTGAAAGGATTAAACTTAATAAAACTCAGTCTGTTCTGCCGTAAAAAATGGCACCTACCTCCTCCCTTTGTGTAATACTGCCGCCACCACCCTCTCCTCTCGAGGTCTCACAGTGAGTTGCTAAAGAATAGCTTGAAGCCACTTGAGGTGAGCTGTTTACTTTTGAACTTCTGCTCCCATACCACAACATGCAGACTCCTCCTCTGGGATTATATATGTGTCCAGATGAACCCAAACAAGGGAAGTGTTTCGATGAACCAAGTAGGGTGACCGAAGAAGAAAAGTTGCTGAAAGCTGAATAAAACTGCTTCTCTGTCACAAGTAACCCCCCGGAAGACCAGAAGAGGAGGAAGGAGATAGGCCCTATACTGGCTGGCCACCAGTCCTGCCTACCCCTACCAACAGGCCGGCCAGCAATGCGGGGGTCACCTTCGAAAAGTGCAAATGTCAGGCAGCGGCATTAGCCCTAGACTATCACTTTCCTGTTTGGCCTCAGCAAGGCAAACGGTAGGACGGATGAGAGGCTTGTTGAAGAATTTTGAGCACAGAATTATTATTAAAGCTAATGCCTCAGCCTTTGTTTCCAAAGTGAGGAGGGTTCCTCATTTGATGTTGTCCCCACTGGAGCATCAACTTAACAAACTGAAGAGCAATGGTGTGATTGAGGAGATAGAGAGCTCTGAGTGGTTGGCTCCGATGGTTTTGGTGCCCAAGAATGGTGGAACTGAGATCCGCATGTGTGTGGACTTAAGAGGACTGAATAAATACATCTGGGTTGACCGGCAACCGTTGCCCAATATCTCGGAGACTTTGGCATTAATCAAGGATGCCAAGATTTTTTAGCGTTATGGATTTATCTTCAGCATACCACCAAATTATAGGGCATATACAAGTCTCTGTCAGCCACCACAACGCCACTTTTTGTGACGCTGTAGTGGCGATAGGGTCACGCTCTATTACCAAGGCAGCGTTAAACCACATAACGTGGCTAAAAGCCATGTTAAGTGGCTTAACGCTGCCTTGGTACTAGTGCCCTTTCACGCTAAACTTAGCGTGAAAGGGGCGTGCAGTGGAGTGTTGCGGTGGGCGTTCCCACCGCAACACCCATTCACTTCGACGCTACCACCTATTATCAAGAGAGGCGATAATAGGTGGCAGCTGCCAACATAAGACCAGGAAAATCCTGGTCTTATAGGTGGCGATACGAGGAGAAATGCTTCATTTCTCCTCGTTTTTGCTTTTTCTATGTGTGCTGCCTTGTGCAGTACACATGGAAAAGCAAAATGCCAAGGTATGTTGATGTACAGGAAGGTGTCCCTTCCTGTACATAAACAAACCTTTTAAAATGCCATTTTGTAACTTACAGGTGTGCTGCATGAAGCAGCACACATGTAAGTTACAAATGGCATTTTAGGGTTTGTTTATGTACAGGAAGGACACGTTCCTGTACATAAACAAACCTCCCTGCTCGCAGACACCCTTGCACTCTGGTGCAAGGGTGCCTGCATTGGTGTTAAGTCGTGAGACTTAGCGCTCATCGCAGGGGAATGCCAGGCTGCACCATATCCTTGGTAATATGGTGCAGCCTTGCGTTTCCGAAGTGGCGATGAGAGGCGTTAAGCCAAGGAGGCTAACGCCTCTCGCCGCCACTTCCTAGATAATATGCCCCTATGTTGCATCCAGACTCCAGGCATCTCACTTCTTTCATGACTCCCTCGGATGCGTTCCGTTTCGTTCGCAAGCCGTTTGGCCTTGCCCCTGCCGCGGTGTGCTTCCAGAGAGTCATGAAGAAGGTTCTTGCGCGGTTGGATAAACTGCTGTTCTTCCAGGATGCCATATTGGTCTATGGGGGTGATGTCCAGGAACATGATGTCATTCTATGGATTTTGTTGGGTCGTGTGCAAGAAGCCGGCCTTGTACTCAAAAAAGAGAAGTGTAAGTTCAGAGTGCCAACTGTGACGTACCTTGGGCATACCATCTCGGGGAGGGGTGATAAGTCCAAAATTGGATTTGGCAGCAACATTGTGGGCACCCCTGTACCTGAGAATAGGGATCAAGTGCGTTCTTTTCTTGGATTAGCAGAATTCTGCTTTAAGTTTATTCAGAATTTTGCAAGTATTGCTCAGCCTCTTATGTGCCTGTTGAAGAAAAGCAGCCAGTTCTCATGGACGGAAGATTGTGACCTGTCTTTCAGAATTATCAAAGAATGCATTGCTAAGCTGCCTACTCTAGGCCACTTTGATGCTAATAAGAAAACTATTCTGTCCACGGACGCAAGCTTGAAGGGTTTGGAAGCTGTCCTAGCTCAGTTGGATAAGGGTGAGCTGAAAATTGTGGCTTTCGCCTCTCATTCTTTGAAGGGAGCGGAAGAACGCTACTCAGTCATTGAGAAAGAGGCCTTGGCAATGTCTTGGGCTCTCTTGCATTTTAAATTCTTTTTATGGGGTTTGCCTTTTACAGTGAGGACAAAACTAAGGCCAGATTGCGAGAATGGTACTGGTGGCCAAGTATGTACCATGCTGTAGAGGGGATGGTCAAGGACTGTTGGCTGTGTGCTAACAGTGATAAATCAAAGAAAACCCACACTGCTCCCTTATCTCCTGTTGAGATTCTGGATGTACCTTGTACCAAGTTGGCGCTGGACATTGCTGTCTCTCTTTGAAAATGTTCAATCAGAATGAACGCTTTGTCATTCTTTTAGTGAATTATACATCTAAATGGGTGGTGACCGAGTGTGTTCCTGTCATTAACATCAAGGCAGTCATTGAATTTCCGAATGTTCTCTGAATTTTCTCGGGAAGGCATACCTAAGTGTTTAGTCACAGATATTGGGGTGCAATTTTCATCCCAAGAGATGTCTGATTTCTTGAGTCATCTCTCGATTGTCCACTTCGAAACAGCTCTTTACTCACCTCAGGCCTATGGTCTTGCTGAGAGCATGAACAGGTTTGTGAAGGCCTGTGCTCAACGTGCTTTACTTGATAAAACCTTGCTGCATGAGGCCTTGAGAGAAACATGGTGGGCTCATCGTGTTACTCTCAACAAAATAACTTCGGTCTTGCCTTTTCCTCATTGAGAGGCCAGAGACCTCATTTCAAGCTTAGCCCAGCTTGGTCGAATTTGAGCACCAGGTTAACTAGCAAGTGGTCAGAAGGTGTAATCAGGCACTGTAGACTGCAGCATTAGCACAGATACAAAGAGCGGTATGATACCAAGATTGGTGCACCTGCTGGTGATTTGAAGAGGGGTGAAAAGGGTGTTTGTGAGGAGGGACAGGTTTGTGAGAAAGGGAAGGTCTAAGTTCATGGGTCCCTTCCTAATCTCTGAGGTGAAGGAAAAATGTGGTTGTAGTGGATTCTGGTGATGTGTGGAGCTTCTCAAGACTTGTAAAAGCTGTGGATTCTCCTGTTCGGAATGAGGAGGGTGATAAGCTTTCCACTGGTGGCTCAGTGGTCGGTCTTGATCCTCGCAGGAGATCTCTTTTTAAGCCTAAGTGGCATGAGGATTATGTGATGCATTAGTGTGTCTCTTGTTAATGAACTCACCTTGTAAATTACTTTTCTGGCATCATCCCCATGTTGCAACTTATGTTTTTTTTCTTTATTTCTTTTCCTGTCATGTATTCTACAGTTGTTTTTCCCCCCCTTGTTTTGCATTATTAAGGGGGAAGATGTGCTATGTTCTGTCAACCTTGCATTACACTCCCTAACTTGATGCTCATTATGTCACCAGGAATGGAACCAGAAGGTTGGGGATGTCATGGGCAGAATTTGGGGAGGGACTAGTGTCGGTTAGGAGCTGGTTGGTGAACGGTTCGCGTTTGTGCTGCTGCCAAAGGTTTGATGGCTTGTACTTGATATTTCACGAATAAAGATCCTGCCTCCGCCTACCTGTGTCTAGGACTTATTAGTTGCCCAAAGCTTATGTGGTGTTTTGAGCAATTAGCGTCCTGCTCTCACACAGACCATTCAGGATGGCGTGTTGTGGCTACCTTTATTATTCGATGTGAATTAGACATCACAGATTGCCTCGGCACTTTCGTAGTTGATGCAGCGGTAGTCACAGACTGCATGGACACCAGGGTCAGTGTGCAGGCCAGTCCTCTGCCCCCCACCTACCCCATCCCCCCGAGCGGCTGGCACTACAAAACCCCTTTACTGTGTCCTTCGCGGCACTCAGCCATCTGGTCGAAGACAGCATCTGGTACTTCCTACCAGGGTGGCAGGTTGTGATTTCAGACAAGTGGGTCCTGTAGATTGTGCTACGGGGCTATAACTTACCATTTATTGCCGCCTCACTGCATCTTCCACCATCCTCAGAACAGCTGACAGAGGACCATCCATTTTGCAGCAGGACGTTCAGGCCCTTCTGGCCATAGGAGCAAAAATAACAATTGATGGACAGAATGCAGAACAATGTCATACATTCACCCCAGTACAAAAATCTGGTCCTAAATCCATCGTTTTTTTGCTCACCATGCCATTCCAGTTTGAACCCAGCCATATGCAAATCAGTCTTGACCCTGTGCCTCATGGGAACAGTCCAGCCCGAACTGCCAAGCCAGGTCCTCCCTGAACTGGAAACAAGCATCCTAGGACCGGTTTCGGGGTTTCATCCCTCTTCAGCCAGGATAGCTTGATTCCAGTGGCATGGAGAGCACGGGACCCACGTCTGGGCATACCCGTCCCACTCGGGGTGACAAATGCAAAAATAACAATTGATGGACAGAATGCAGAACAATGTCATACATTCACCCCAGTACAGAGATCTGGGCCTAAATCCATCGTTTTTTTGCTCACCATGCCATTCCAGTTTGAACCCAGCCATATGCAAATCAGTCTTGACCCTGTGCCTCATGGGAACAGTCCAGCCCGAACTGCCAAGCCAGGTCCTCCCTGAACTGGAAACAAGCATCCTAGGACCGGTTTCGGGCTTTCAGCCCTCTTCAGCCAGGATAGCTTGATTCCAGTGGCATGGAGAGCACGGGACTCACGTCTGGGCATACCCGTCCCACTCGGGGTGACAAATGCAAAAATAACAATTGATGGACAGAATGCAGAACAATGTCATACATTCACCCCAGTACAGAGATCTGGGCCTAAATCCATCGTTTTTTTGCTCACCATGCCATTCCAGTTTGAACCCAGCCATATGCAAATCAGTCTTGACCCTGTGCCTCAATGGGAACAGTCCAGCCCGAACTGCCAAGCCAGGTCCTCCCTGAACTGGAAACAAGCATCCTAGGACCGGTTTCGGGCTTTCAGCCCTCTTCAGCCAGGATAGCTTGATTCCAGTGGCATGGAGAGCACGGGACCCACGTCTGGGCATACCCGTCCCACTCGGGGTGACAAATGCAAAAATAACAATTGATGGACAGAATGCAGAACAATGTCATACATTCACCCCAGTACAGAGATCTGGGCCTAAATCCATCGTTTTTTTGCTCACCATGCCATTCCAGTTTGGACCCAGCCATATGCAAATCAGTCTTGACCCTGCGCCTCAATGGGAACAGTCCAGCCCGAACTGCCAGGCCAGGTCCTCCCTGAACTGGAAACAAGCATCCTAGGACCGGTTTCGGGCTTTCAGCCCTCATCAGCCAGGATAGCTTGACTCCAGTGGCATGGAGAGCACGGGACCCACGTCTGGGCATACCCGTCCCACTCGGGGTGACAAATGCAAAAAGAACAATTGATGGACAGAATGCAGAACAATGTCATACATTCACCCCAGTACAGAGATCTGGGCCTAAATCCATCGTTTTTTTGCTCACCATGCCATTCCAGTTTGGACCCAGCCATATGCAAATCAGTCTTGACCCTGCGCCTCAATGGGAACAGTCCAGCCCGAACTGCCAGGCCAGGTCCTCCCTGAACTGGAAACAAGCATCCTAGGACCGGTTTCGGGCTTTCAGCCCTCATCAGCCAGGATAGCTTGACTCCAGTGGCATGGAGAGCACGGGACCCACGTCTGGGCATACCCGTCCCACTCGGGGTGACAAATGCAAAAAGAACAATTGATGGACAGAATGCAGAACAATGTCATACATTCACCCCAGTACAGAGATCTGGGCCTAAATCCATCGTTTTTTTGCTCACCATGCCATTCCAGTTTGGACCCAGCCATATGCAAATCAGTCTTGACCCTGCGCCTCAATGGGAACAGTCCAGCCCGAACTGCCAGGCCAGGTCCTCCCTGAACTGGAAACAAGCATCCTAGGACCGGTTTCGGGCTTTCAGCCCTCATCAGCCAGGATAGCTTGACTCCAGTGGCATGGAGAGCACGGGACCCACGTCTGGGCATACCCGTCCCACTCGGGGTGACAAATGCAAAAAGAACAATTGATGGACAGAATGCAGAACAATGTCATACATTCACCCCAGTACAGAGATCTGGGCCTAAATCCATCGTTTTTTTGCTCACCATGCCATTCCAGTTTGGACCCAGCCATATGCAAATCAGTCTTGACCCTGCGCCCAATGGGAACAGTCCAGCCCGAACTGCCAGGCCAGGTCCTCCCTGAACTGGAAACAAGCATCCTAGGACCGGTTTCGGGCTTTCAGCCCTCATCAGCCAGGATAGCTTGACTCCAGTGGCATGGAGAGCACGGGACCCACGTCTGGGCATACCCGTCCCACTCGGGGTGACAAATGCAAAAAGAACAATTGATGGACAGAATGCAGAACAATGTCATACATTCACCCCAGTACAGAGATCTGGGCCTAAATCCATCGTTTTTTTGCTCACCATGCCATTCCAGTTTGGACCCAGCCATATGCAAATCAGTCTTGACCCTGCGCCCAATGGGAACAGTCCAGCCCGAACTGCCAGGCCAGGTCCTCCCTGAACTGGAAACAAGCATCCTAGGACCGGTTTCGGGCTTTCAGCCCTCATCAGCCAGGATAGCTTGACTCCAGTGGCATGGAGAGCACGGGACCCACGTCTGGGCATACCCGTCCCACTCGGGGTGACAAATGCAAAAAGAACAATTGATGGACAGAATGCAGAACAATGTCATACATTCACCCCAGTACAGAGATCTGGGCCTAAATCCATCGTTTTTTTGCTCACCATGCCATTCCAGTTTGGACCCAGCCATATGCAAATCAGTCTTGACCCTGCGCCCAATGGGAACAGTCCAGCCCGAACTGCCAGGCCAGGTCCTCCCTGAACTGGAAACAAGCATCCTAGGACCGGTTTCGGGCTTTCAGCCCTCATCAGCCAGGATAGCTTGACTCCAGTGGCATGGAGAGCACGGGACCCACGTCTGGGCATACCCGTCCCACTCGGGGTGACAAATGCAAAAAGAACAATTGATGGACAGAATGCAGAACAATGTCATACATTCACCCCAGTACAGAGATCTGGGCCTAAATCCATCGTTTTTTTGCTCACCATGCCATTCCAGTTTGGACCCAGCCATATGCAAATCAGTCTTGACCCTGCGCCCAATGGGAACAGTCCAGCCCGAACTGCCAGGCCAGGTCCTCCCTGAACTGGAAACAAGCATCCTAGGACCGGTTTCGGGCTTTCAGCCCTCATCAGCCAGGATAGCTTGACTCCAGTGGCATGGAGAGCACGGGACCCACGTCTGGGCATACCCGTCCCACTCGGGGTGACAAATGCAAAAAGAACAATTGATGGACAGAATGCAGAACAATGTCATACATTCACCCCAGTACAGAGATCTGGGCCTAAATCCATCGTTTTTTTGCTCACCATGCCATTCCAGTTTGGACCCAGCCATATGCAAATCAGTCTTGACCCTGCGCCCAATGGGAACAGTCCAGCCCGAACTGCCAGGCCAGGTCCTCCCTGAACTGGAAACAAGCATCCTAGGACCGGTTTCGGGCTTTCAGCCCTCATCAGCCAGGATAGCTTGACTCCAGTGGCATGGAGAGCACGGGACCCACGTCTGGGCATACCCGTCCCACTCGGGGTGACAAATGCAAAAAGAACAATTGATGGACAGAATGCAGAACAATGTCATACATTCACCCCAGTACAGAGATCTGGGCCTAAATCCATCGTTTTTTTGCTCACCATGCCATTCCAGTTTGGACCCAGCCATATGCAAATCAGTCTTGACCCTGCGCCCAATGGGAACAGTCCAGCCCGAACTGCCAGGCCAGGTCCTCCCTGAACTGGAAACAAGCATCCTAGGACCGGTTTCGGGCTTTCAGCCCTCATCAGCCAGGATAGCTTGACTCCAGTGGCATGGAGAGCACGGGACCCACGTCTGGGCATACCCGTCCCACTCGGGGTGACAAATGCAAAAAGAACAATTGATGGACAGAATGCAGAACAATGTCATACATTCACCCCAGTACAGAGATCTGGGCCTAAATCCATCGTTTTTTTGCTCACCATGCCATTCCAGTTTGGACCCAGCCATATGCAAATCAGTCTTGACCCTGCGCCCAATGGGAACAGTCCAGCCCGAACTGCCAGGCCAGGTCCTCCCTGAACTGGAAACAAGCATCCTAGGACCGGTTTCGGGCTTTCAGCCCTCATCAGCCAGGATAGCTTGACTCCAGTGGCATGGAGAGCACGGGACCCACGTCTGGGCATACCCGTCCCACTCGGGGTGACAAATGCAAAAAGAACAATTGATGGACAGAATGCAGAACAATGTCATACATTCACCCCAGTACAGAGATCTGGGCCTAAATCCATCGTTTTTTTGCTCACCATGCCATTCCAGTTTGGACCCAGCCATATGCAAATCAGTCTTGACCCTGCGCCCAATGGGAACAGTCCAGCCCGAACTGCCAGGCCAGGTCCTCCCTGAACTGGAAACAAGCATCCTAGGACCGGTTTCGGGCTTTCAGCCCTCATCAGCCAGGATAGCTTGACTCCAGTGGCATGGAGAGCACGGGACCCACGTCTGGGCATACCCGTCCCACTCGGGGTGACAAATGCAAAAAGAACAATTGATGGACAGAATGCAGAACAATGTCATACATTCACCCCAGTACAGAGATCTGGGCCTAAATCCATCGTTTTTTTGCTCACCATGCCATTCCAGTTTGGACCCAGCCATATGCAAATCAGTCTTGACCCTGCGCCCAATGGGAACAGTCCAGCCCGAACTGCCAGGCCAGGTCCTCCCTGAACTGGAAACAAGCATCCTAGGACCGGTTTCGGGCTTTCAGCCCTCATCAGCCAGGATAGCTTGACTCCAGTGGCATGGAGAGCACGGGACCCACGTCTGGGCATACCCGTCCCACTCGGGGTGACAAATGCAAAAAGAACAATTGATGGACAGAATGCAGAACAATGTCATACATTCACCCCAGTACAGAGATCTGGGCCTAAATCCATCGTTTTTTTGCTCACCATGCCATTCCAGTTTGGACCCAGCCATATGCAAATCAGTCTTGACCCTGCGCCCAATGGGAACAGTCCAGCCCGAACTGCCAGGCCAGGTCCTCCCTGAACTGGAAACAAGCATCCTAGGACCGGTTTCGGGCTTTCAGCCCTCATCAGCCAGGATAGCTTGACTCCAGTGGCATGGAGAGCACGGGACCCACGTCTGGGCATACCCGTCCCACTCGGGGTGACAAATGCAAAAAGAACAATTGATGGACAGAATGCAGAACAATGTCATACATTCACCCCAGTACAGAGATCTGGGCCTAAATCCATCGTTTTTTTGCTCACCATGCCATTCCAGTTTGGACCCAGCCATATGCAAATCAGTCTTGACCCTGCGCCCAATGGGAACAGTCCAGCCCGAACTGCCAGGCCAGGTCCTCCCTGAACTGGAAACAAGCATCCTAGGACCGGTTTCGGGCTTTCAGCCCTCATCAGCCAGGATAGCTTGACTCCAGTGGCATGGAGAGCACGGGACCCACGTCTGGGCATACCCGTCCCACTCGGGGTGACAAATGCAAAAAGAACAATTGATGGACAGAATGCAGAACAATGTCATACATTCACCCCAGTACAGAGATCTGGGCCTAAATCCATCGTTTTTTTGCTCACCATGCCATTCCAGTTTGGACCCAGCCATATGCAAATCAGTCTTGACCCTGCGCCCAATGGGAACAGTCCAGCCCGAACTGCCAGGCCAGGTCCTCCCTGAACTGGAAACAAGCATCCTAGGACCGGTTTCGGGCTTTCAGCCCTCATCAGCCAGGATAGCTTGACTCCAGTGGCATGGAGAGCACGGGACCCACGTCTGGGCATACCCGTCCCACTCGGGGTGACAAATGCAAAAAGAACAATTGATGGACAGAATGCAGAACAATGTCATACATTCACCCCAGTACAGAGATCTGGGCCTAAATCCATCGTTTTTTTGCTCACCATGCCATTCCAGTTTGGACCCAGCCATATGCAAATCAGTCTTGACCCTGCGCCCAATGGGAACAGTCCAGCCCGAACTGCCAGGCCAGGTCCTCCCTGAACTGGAAACAAGCATCCTAGGACCGGTTTCGGGCTTTCAGCCCTCATCAGCCAGGATAGCTTGACTCCAGTGGCATGGAGAGCACGGGACCCACGTCTGGGCATACCCGTCCCACTCGGGGTGACAAATGCAAAAAGAACAATTGATGGACAGAATGCAGAACAATGTCATACATTCACCCCAGTACAGAGATCTGGGCCTAAATCCATCGTTTTTTTGCTCACCATGCCATTCCAGTTTGGACCCAGCCATATGCAAATCAGTCTTGACCCTGCGCCCAATGGGAACAGTCCAGCCCGAACTGCCAGGCCAGGTCCTCCCTGAACTGGAAACAAGCATCCTAGGACCGGTTTCGGGCTTTCAGCCCTCATCAGCCAGGATAGCTTGACTCCAGTGGCATGGAGAGCACGGGACCCACGTCTGGGCATACCCGTCCCACTCGGGGTGACAAATGCAAAAAGAACAATTGATGGACAGAATGCAGAACAATGTCATACATTCACCCCAGTACAGAGATCTGGGCCTAAATCCATCGTTTTTTTGCTCACCATGCCATTCCAGTTTGGACCCAGCCATATGCAAATCAGTCTTGACCCTGCGCCCAATGGGAACAGTCCAGCCCGAACTGCCAGGCCAGGTCCTCCCTGAACTGGAAACAAGCATCCTAGGACCGGTTTCGGGCTTTCAGCCCTCATCAGCCAGGATAGCTTGACTCCAGTGGCATGGAGAGCACGGGACCCACGTCTGGGCATACCCGTCCCACTCGGGGTGACAAATGCAAAAAGAACAATTGATGGACAGAATGCAGAACAATGTCATACATTCACCCCAGTACAGAGATCTGGGCCTAAATCCATCGTTTTTTTGCTCACCATGCCATTCCAGTTTGGACCCAGCCATATGCAAATCAGTCTTGACCCTGCGCCCAATGGGAACAGTCCAGCCCGAACTGCCAGGCCAGGTCCTCCCTGAACTGGAAACAAGCATCCTAGGACCGGTTTCGGGCTTTCAGCCCTCATCAGCCAGGATAGCTTGACTCCAGTGGCATGGAGAGCACGGGACCCACGTCTGGGCATACCCGTCCCACTCGGGGTGACAAATGCAAAAAGAACAATTGATGGACAGAATGCAGAACAATGTCATACATTCACCCCAGTACAGAGATCTGGGCCTAAATCCATCGTTTTTTTGCTCACCATGCCATTCCAGTTTGGACCCAGCCATATGCAAATCAGTCTTGACCCTGCGCCCAATGGGAACAGTCCAGCCCGAACTGCCAGGCCAGGTCCTCCCTGAACTGGAAACAAGCATCCTAGGACCGGTTTCGGGCTTTCAGCCCTCATCAGCCAGGATAGCTTGACTCCAGTGGCATGGAGAGCACGGGACCCACGTCTGGGCATACCCGTCCCACTCGGGGTGACAAATGCAAAAAGAACAATTGATGGACAGAATGCAGAACAATGTCATACATTCACCCCAGTACAGAGATCTGGGCCTAAATCCATCGTTTTTTTGCTCACCATGCCATTCCAGTTTGGACCCAGCCATATGCAAATCAGTCTTGACCCTGCGCCCAATGGGAACAGTCCAGCCCGAACTGCCAGGCCAGGTCCTCCCTGAACTGGAAACAAGCATCCTAGGACCGGTTTCGGGCTTTCAGCCCTCATCAGCCAGGATAGCTTGACTCCAGTGGCATGGAGAGCACGGGACCCACGTCTGGGCATACCCGTCCCACTCGGGGTGACAAATGCAAAAAGAACAATTGATGGACAGAATGCAGAACAATGTCATACATTCACCCCAGTACAGAGATCTGGGCCTAAATCCATCGTTTTTTTGCTCACCATGCCATTCCAGTTTGGACCCAGCCATATGCAAATCAGTCTTGACCCTGCGCCCAATGGGAACAGTCCAGCCCGAACTGCCAGGCCAGGTCCTCCCTGAACTGGAAACAAGCATCCTAGGACCGGTTTCGGGCTTTCAGCCCTCATCAGCCAGGATAGCTTGACTCCAGTGGCATGGAGAGCACGGGACCCACGTCTGGGCATACCCGTCCCACTCGGGGTGACAAATGCAAAAAGAACAATTGATGGACAGAATGCAGAACAATGTCATACATTCACCCCAGTACAGAGATCTGGGCCTAAATCCATCGTTTTTTTGCTCACCATGCCATTCCAGTTTGGACCCAGCCATATGCAAATCAGTCTTGACCCTGCGCCCAATGGGAACAGTCCAGCCCGAACTGCCAGGCCAGGTCCTCCCTGAACTGGAAACAAGCATCCTAGGACCGGTTTCGGGCTTTCAGCCCTCATCAGCCAGGATAGCTTGACTCCAGTGGCATGGAGAGCACGGGACCCACGTCTGGGCATACCCGTCCCACTCGGGGTGACAAATGCAAAAAGAACAATTGATGGACAGAATGCAGAACAATGTCATACATTCACCCCAGTACAGAGATCTGGGCCTAAATCCATCGTTTTTTTGCTCACCATGCCATTCCAGTTTGGACCCAGCCATATGCAAATCAGTCTTGACCCTGCGCCCAATGGGAACAGTCCAGCCCGAACTGCCAGGCCAGGTCCTCCCTGAACTGGAAACAAGCATCCTAGGACCGGTTTCGGGCTTTCAGCCCTCATCAGCCAGGATAGCTTGACTCCAGTGGCATGGAGAGCACGGGACCCACGTCTGGGCATACCCGTCCCACTCGGGGTGACAAATGCAAAAAGAACAATTGATGGACAGAATGCAGAACAATGTCATACATTCACCCCAGTACAGAGATCTGGGCCTAAATCCATCGTTTTTTTGCTCACCATGCCATTCCAGTTTGGACCCAGCCATATGCAAATCAGTCTTGACCCTGCGCCCAATGGGAACAGTCCAGCCCGAACTGCCAGGCCAGGTCCTCCCTGAACTGGAAACAAGCATCCTAGGACCGGTTTCGGGCTTTCAGCCCTCATCAGCCAGGATAGCTTGACTCCAGTGGCATGGAGAGCACGGGACCCACGTCTGGGCATACCCGTCCCACTCGGGGTGACAAATGCAAAAAGAACAATTGATGGACAGAATGCAGAACAATGTCATACATTCACCCCAGTACAGAGATCTGGGCCTAAATCCATCGTTTTTTTGCTCACCATGCCATTCCAGTTTGGACCCAGCCATATGCAAATCAGTCTTGACCCTGCGCCCAATGGGAACAGTCCAGCCCGAACTGCCAGGCCAGGTCCTCCCTGAACTGGAAACAAGCATCCTAGGACCGGTTTCGGGCTTTCAGCCCTCATCAGCCAGGATAGCTTGACTCCAGTGGCATGGAGAGCACGGGACCCACGTCTGGGCATACCCGTCCCACTCGGGGTGACAAATGCAAAAAGAACAATTGATGGACAGAATGCAGAACAATGTCATACATTCACCCCAGTACAGAGATCTGGGCCTAAATCCATCGTTTTTTTGCTCACCATGCCATTCCAGTTTGGACCCAGCCATATGCAAATCAGTCTTGACCCTGCGCCCAATGGGAACAGTCCAGCCCGAACTGCCAGGCCAGGTCCTCCCTGAACTGGAAACAAGCATCCTAGGACCGGTTTCGGGCTTTCAGCCCTCATCAGCCAGGATAGCTTGACTCCAGTGGCATGGAGAGCACGGGACCCACGTCTGGGCATACCCGTCCCACTCGGGGTGACAAATGCAAAAAGAACAATTGATGGACAGAATGCAGAACAATGTCATACATTCACCCCAGTACAGAGATCTGGGCCTAAATCCATCGTTTTTTTGCTCACCATGCCATTCCAGTTTGGACCCAGCCATATGCAAATCAGTCTTGACCCTGCGCCCAATGGGAACAGTCCAGCCCGAACTGCCAGGCCAGGTCCTCCCTGAACTGGAAACAAGCATCCTAGGACCGGTTTCGGGCTTTCAGCCCTCATCAGCCAGGATAGCTTGACTCCAGTGGCATGGAGAGCACGGGACCCACGTCTGGGCATACCCGTCCCACTCGGGGTGACAAATGCAAAAAGAACAATTGATGGACAGAATGCAGAACAATGTCATACATTCACCCCAGTACAGAGATCTGGGCCTAAATCCATCGTTTTTTTGCTCACCATGCCATTCCAGTTTGGACCCAGCCATATGCAAATCAGTCTTGACCCTGCGCCCAATGGGAACAGTCCAGCCCGAACTGCCAGGCCAGGTCCTCCCTGAACTGGAAACAAGCATCCTAGGACCGGTTTCGGGCTTTCAGCCCTCATCAGCCAGGATAGCTTGACTCCAGTGGCATGGAGAGCACGGGACCCACGTCTGGGCATACCCGTCCCACTCGGGGTGACAAATGCAAAAAGAACAATTGATGGACAGAATGCAGAACAATGTCATACATTCACCCCAGTACAGAGATCTGGGCCTAAATCCATCGTTTTTTTGCTCACCATGCCATTCCAGTTTGGACCCAGCCATATGCAAATCAGTCTTGACCCTGCGCCCAATGGGAACAGTCCAGCCCGAACTGCCAGGCCAGGTCCTCCCTGAACTGGAAACAAGCATCCTAGGACCGGTTTCGGGCTTTCAGCCCTCATCAGCCAGGATAGCTTGACTCCAGTGGCATGGAGAGCACGGGACCCACGTCTGGGCATACCCGTCCCACTCGGGGTGACAAATGCAAAAAGAACAATTGATGGACAGAATGCAGAACAATGTCATACATTCACCCCAGTACAGAGATCTGGGCCTAAATCCATCGTTTTTTTGCTCACCATGCCATTCCAGTTTGGACCCAGCCATATGCAAATCAGTCTTGACCCTGCGCCCAATGGGAACAGTCCAGCCCGAACTGCCAGGCCAGGTCCTCCCTGAACTGGAAACAAGCATCCTAGGACCGGTTTCGGGCTTTCAGCCCTCATCAGCCAGGATAGCTTGACTCCAGTGGCATGGAGAGCACGGGACCCACGTCTGGGCATACCCGTCCCACTCGGGGTGACAAATGCAAAAAGAACAATTGATGGACAGAATGCAGAACAATGTCATACATTCACCCCAGTACAGAGATCTGGGCCTAAATCCATCGTTTTTTTGCTCACCATGCCATTCCAGTTTGGACCCAGCCATATGCAAATCAGTCTTGACCCTGCGCCCAATGGGAACAGTCCAGCCCGAACTGCCAGGCCAGGTCCTCCCTGAACTGGAAACAAGCATCCTAGGACCGGTTTCGGGCTTTCAGCCCTCATCAGCCAGGATAGCTTGACTCCAGTGGCATGGAGAGCACGGGACCCACGTCTGGGCATACCCGTCCCACTCGGGGTGACAAATGCAAAAAGAACAATTGATGGACAGAATGCAGAACAATGTCATACATTCACCCCAGTACAGAGATCTGGGCCTAAATCCATCGTTTTTTTGCTCACCATGCCATTCCAGTTTGGACCCAGCCATATGCAAATCAGTCTTGACCCTGCGCCCAATGGGAACAGTCCAGCCCGAACTGCCAGGCCAGGTCCTCCCTGAACTGGAAACAAGCATCCTAGGACCGGTTTCGGGCTTTCAGCCCTCATCAGCCAGGATAGCTTGACTCCAGTGGCATGGAGAGCACGGGACCCACGTCTGGGCATACCCGTCCCACTCGGGGTGACAAATGCAAAAAGAACAATTGATGGACAGAATGCAGAACAATGTCATACATTCACCCCAGTACAGAGATCTGGGCCTAAATCCATCGTTTTTTTGCTCACCATGCCATTCCAGTTTGGACCCAGCCATATGCAAATCAGTCTTGACCCTGCGCCCAATGGGAACAGTCCAGCCCGAACTGCCAGGCCAGGTCCTCCCTGAACTGGAAACAAGCATCCTAGGACCGGTTTCGGGCTTTCAGCCCTCATCAGCCAGGATAGCTTGACTCCAGTGGCATGGAGAGCACGGGACCCACGTCTGGGCATACCCGTCCCACTCGGGGTGACAAATGCAAAAAGAACAATTGATGGACAGAATGCAGAACAATGTCATACATTCACCCCAGTACAGAGATCTGGGCCTAAATCCATCGTTTTTTTGCTCACCATGCCATTCCAGTTTGGACCCAGCCATATGCAAATCAGTCTTGACCCTGCGCCCAATGGGAACAGTCCAGCCCGAACTGCCAGGCCAGGTCCTCCCTGAACTGGAAACAAGCATCCTAGGACCGGTTTCGGGCTTTCAGCCCTCATCAGCCAGGATAGCTTGACTCCAGTGGCATGGAGAGCACGGGACCCACGTCTGGGCATACCCGTCCCACTCGGGGTGACAAATGCAAAAAGAACAATTGATGGACAGAATGCAGAACAATGTCATACATTCACCCCAGTACAGAGATCTGGGCCTAAATCCATCGTTTTTTGCTCACCATGCCATTCCAGTTTGGACCCAGCCATATGCAAATCAGTCTTGACCCTGCGCCCAATGGGAACAGTCCAGCCCGAACTGCCAGGCCAGGTCCTCCCTGAACTGGAAACAAGCATCCTAGGACCGGTTTCGGGCTTTCAGCCCTCATCAGCCAGGATAGCTTGACTCCAGTGGCATGGAGAGCACGGGACCCACGTCTGGGCATACCCGTCCCACTCGGGGTGACAAATGCAAAAAGAACAATTGATGGACAGAATGCAGAACAATGTCATACATTCACCCCAGTACAGAGATCTGGGCCTAAATCCATCGTTTTTTGCTCACCATGCCATTCCAGTTTGGACCCAGCCATATGCAAATCAGTCTTGACCCTGCGCCCAATGGGAACAGTCCAGCCCGAACTGCCAGGCCAGGTCCTCCCTGAACTGGAAACAAGCATCCTAGGACCGGTTTCGGGCTTTCAGCCCTCATCAGCCAGGATAGCTTGACTCCAGTGGCATGGAGAGCACGGGACCCACGTCTGGGCATACCCGTCCCACTCGGGGTGACAAATGCAAAAAGAACAATTGATGGACAGAATGCAGAACAATGTCATACATTCACCCCAGTACAGAGATCTGGGCCTAAATCCATCGTTTTTTTGCTCACCATGCCATTCCAGTTTGGACCCAGCCATATGCAAATCAGTCTTGACCCTGCGCCCAATGGGAACAGTCCAGCCCGAACTGCCAGGCCAGGTCCTCCCTGAACTGGAAACAAGCATCCTAGGACCGGTTTCGGGCTTTCAGCCCTCATCAGCCAGGATAGCTTGACTCCAGTGGCATGGAGAGCACGGGACCCACGTCTGGGCATACCCGTCCCACTCGGGGTGACAAATGCAAAAAGAACAATTGATGGACAGAATGCAGAACAATGTCATACATTCACCCCAGTACAGAGATCTGGGCCTAAATCCATCGTTTTTTTGCTCACCATGCCATTCCAGTTTGGACCCAGCCATATGCAAATCAGTCTTGACCCTGCGCCCAATGGGAACAGTCCAGCCCGAACTGCCAGGCCAGGTCCTCCCTGAACTGGAAACAAGCATCCTAGGACCGGTTTCGGGCTTTCAGCCCTCATCAGCCAGGATAGCTTGACTCCAGTGGCATGGAGAGCACGGGACCCACGTCTGGGCATACCCGTCCCACTCGGGGTGACAAATGCAAAAAGAACAATTGATGGACAGAATGCAGAACAATGTCATACATTCACCCCAGTACAGAGATCTGGGCCTAAATCCATCGTTTTTTGCTCACCATGCCATTCCAGTTTGGACCCAGCCATATGCAAATCAGTCTTGACCCTGCGCCCAATGGGAACAGTCCAGCCCGAACTGCCAGGCCAGGTCCTCCCTGAACTGGAAACAAGCATCCTAGGACCGGTTTCGGGCTTTCAGCCCTCATCAGCCAGGATAGCTTGACTCCAGTGGCATGGAGAGCACGGGACCCACGTCTGGGCATACCCGTCCCACTCGGGGTGACAAATGCAAAAAGAACAATTGATGGACAGAATGCAGAACAATGTCATACATTCACCCCAGTACAGAGATCTGGGCCTAAATCCATCGTTTTTTGCTCACCATGCCATTCCAGTTTGGACCCAGCCATATGCAAATCAGTCTTGACCCTGCGCCCAATGGGAACAGTCCAGCCCGAACTGCCAGGCCAGGTCCTCCCTGAACTGGAAACAAGCATCCTAGGACCGGTTTCGGGCTTTCAGCCCTCATCAGCCAGGATAGCTTGACTCCAGTGGCATGGAGAGCACGGGACCCACGTCTGGGCATACCCGTCCCACTCGGGGTGACAAATGCAAAAAGAACAATTGATGGACAGAATGCAGAACAATGTCATACATTCACCCCAGTACAGAGATCTGGGCCTAAATCCATCGTTTTTTGCTCACCATGCCATTCCAGTTTGGACCCAGCCATATGCAAATCAGTCTTGACCCTGCGCCCAATGGGAACAGTCCAGCCCGAACTGCCAGGCCAGGTCCTCCCTGAACTGGAAACAAGCATCCTAGGACCGGTTTCGGGCTTTCAGCCCTCATCAGCCAGGATAGCTTGACTCCAGTGGCATGGAGAGCACGGGACCCACGTCTGGGCATACCCGTCCCACTCGGGGTGACAAATGCAAAAAGAACAATTGATGGACAGAATGCAGAACAATGTCATACATTCACCCCAGTACAGAGATCTGGGCCTAAATCCATCGTTTTTTGCTCACCATGCCATTCCAGTTTGGACCCAGCCATATGCAAATCAGTCTTGACCCTGCGCCCAATGGGAACAGTCCAGCCCGAACTGCCAGGCCAGGTCCTCCCTGAACTGGAAACAAGCATCCTAGGACCGGTTTCGGGCTTTCAGCCCTCATCAGCCAGGATAGCTTGACTCCAGTGGCATGGAGAGCACGGGACCCACGTCTGGGCATACCCGTCCCACTCGGGGTGACAAATGCAAAAAGAACAATTGATGGACAGAATGCAGAACAATGTCATACATTCACCCCAGTACAGAGATCTGGGCCTAAATCCATCGTTTTTTTGCTCACCATGCCATTCCAGTTTGGACCCAGCCATATGCAAATCAGTCTTGACCCTGCGCCCAATGGGAACAGTCCAGCCCGAACTGCCAGGCCAGGTCCTCCCTGAACTGGAAACAAGCATCCTAGGACCGGTTTCGGGCTTTCAGCCCTCATCAGCCAGGATAGCTTGACTCCAGTGGCATGGAGAGCACGGGACCCACGTCTGGGCATACCCGTCCCACTCGGGGTGACAAATGCAAAAAGAACAATTGATGGACAGAATGCAGAACAATGTCATACATTCACCCCAGTACAGAGATCTGGGCCTAAATCCATCGTTTTTTTGCTCACCATGCCATTCCAGTTTGGACCCAGCCATATGCAAATCAGTCTTGACCCTGCGCCCAATGGGAACAGTCCAGCCCGAACTGCCAGGCCAGGTCCTCCCTGAACTGGAAACAAGCATCCTAGGACCGGTTTCGGGCTTTCAGCCCTCATCAGCCAGGATAGCTTGACTCCAGTGGCATGGAGAGCACGGGACCCACGTCTGGGCATACCCGTCCCACTCGGGGTGACAAATGCAAAAAGAACAATTGATGGACAGAATGCAGAACAATGTCATACATTCACCCCAGTACAGAGATCTGGGCCTAAATCCATCGTTTTTTTGCTCACCATGCCATTCCAGTTTGGACCCAGCCATATGCAAATCAGTCTTGACCCTGCGCCCAATGGGAACAGTCCAGCCCGAACTGCCAGGCCAGGTCCTCCCTGAACTGGAAACAAGCATCCTAGGACCGGTTTCGGGCTTTCAGCCCTCATCAGCCAGGATAGCTTGACTCCAGTGGCATGGAGAGCACGGGACCCACGTCTGGGCATACCCGTCCCACTCGGGGTGACAAATGCAAAAAGAACAATTGATGGACAGAATGCAGAACAATGTCATACATTCACCCCAGTACAGAGATCTGGGCCTAAATCCATCGTTTTTTTGCTCACCATGCCATTCCAGTTTGGACCCAGCCATATGCAAATCAGTCTTGACCCTGCGCCCAATGGGAACAGTCCAGCCCGAACTGCCAGGCCAGGTCCTCCCTGAACTGGAAACAAGCATCCTAGGACCGGTTTCGGGCTTTCAGCCCTCATCAGCCAGGATAGCTTGACTCCAGTGGCATGGAGAGCACGGGACCCACGTCTGGGCATACCCATCCCACTCGGGGTGACAAATGCAAAAAGAACAATTGATGGACAGAATGCAGAACAATGTCATACATTCACCCCAGTACAGAGATCTGGGCCTAAATCCATCGTTTTTTTGCTCACCATGCCATTCCAGTTTGGACCCAGCCATATGCAAATCAGTCTTGACCCTGCGCCCAATGGGAACAGTCCAGCCCGAACTGCCAGGCCAGGTCCTCCCTGAACTGGAAACAAGCATCCTAGGACCGGTTTCGGGCTTTCAGCCCTCATCAGCCAGGATAGCTTGACTCCAGTGGCATGGAGAGCACGGGACCCACGTCTGGGCATACCCGTCCCACTCGGGGTGACAAATGCAAAAAGAACAATTGATGGACAGAATGCAGAACAATGTCATACATTCACCCCAGTACAGAGATCTGGGCCTAAATCCATCGTTTTTTTGCTCACCATGCCATTCCAGTTTGGACCCAGCCATATGCAAATCAGTCTTGACCCTGCGCCCAATGGGAACAGTCCAGCCCGAACTGCCAGGCCAGGTCCTCCCTGAACTGGAAACAAGCATCCTAGGACCGGTTTCGGGCTTTCAGCCCTCATCAGCCAGGATAGCTTGACTCCAGTGGCATGGAGAGCACGGGACCCACGTCTGGGCATACCCGTCCCACTCGGGGTGACAAATGCAAAAAGAACAATTGATGGACAGAATGCAGAACAATGTCATACATTCACCCCAGTACAGAGATCTGGGCCTAAATCCATCGTTTTTTTGCTCACCATGCCATTCCAGTTTGGACCCAGCCATATGCAAATCAGTCTTGACCCTGCGCCCAATGGGAACAGTCCAGCCCGAACTGCCAGGCCAGGTCCTCCCTGAACTGGAAACAAGCATCCTAGGACCGGTTTCGGGCTTTCAGCCCTCATCAGCCAGGATAGCTTGACTCCAGTGGCATGGAGAGCACGGGACCCACGTCTGGGCATACCCGTCCCACTCGGGGTGACAAATGCAAAAAGAACAATTGATGGACAGAATGCAGAACAATGTCATACATTCACCCCAGTACAGAGATCTGGGCCTAAATCCATCGTTTTTTTGCTCACCATGCCATTCCAGTTTGGACCCAGCCATATGCAAATCAGTCTTGACCCTGCGCCCAATGGGAACAGTCCAGCCCGAACTGCCAGGCCAGGTCCTCCCTGAACTGGAAACAAGCATCCTAGGACCGGTTTCGGGCTTTCAGCCCTCATCAGCCAGGATAGCTTGACTCCAGTGGCATGGAGAGCACGGGACCCACGTCTGGGCATACCCGTCCCACTCGGGGTGACAAATGCAAAAAGAACAATTGATGGACAGAATGCAGAACAATGTCATACATTCACCCCAGTACAGAGATCTGGGCCTAAATCCATCGTTTTTTTGCTCACCATGCCATTCCAGTTTGGACCCAGCCATATGCAAATCAGTCTTGACCCTGCGCCCAATGGGAACAGTCCAGCCCGAACTGCCAGGCCAGGTCCTCCCTGAACTGGAAACAAGCATCCTAGGACCGGTTTCGGGCTTTCAGCCCTCATCAGCCAGGATAGCTTGACTCCAGTGGCATGGAGAGCACGGGACCCACGTCTGGGCATACCCGTCCCACTCGGGGTGACAAATGCAAAAAGAACAATTGATGGACAGAATGCAGAACAATGTCATACATTCACCCCAGTACAGAGATCTGGGCCTAAATCCATCGTTTTTTTGCTCACCATGCCATTCCAGTTTGGACCCAGCCATATGCAAATCAGTCTTGACCCTGCGCCCAATGGGAACAGTCCAGCCCGAACTGCCAGGCCAGGTCCTCCCTGAACTGGAAACAAGCATCCTAGGACCGGTTTCGGGCTTTCAGCCCTCATCAGCCAGGATAGCTTGACTCCAGTGGCATGGAGAGCACGGGACCCACGTCTGGGCATACCCGTCCCACTCGGGGTGACAAATGCAAAAAGAACAATTGATGGACAGAATGCAGAACAATGTCATACATTCACCCCAGTACAGAGATCTGGGCCTAAATCCATCGTTTTTTTGCTCACCATGCCATTCCAGTTTGGACCCAGCCATATGCAAATCAGTCTTGACCCTGCGCCCAATGGGAACAGTCCAGCCCGAACTGCCAGGCCAGGTCCTCCCTGAACTGGAAACAAGCATCCTAGGACCGGTTTCGGGCTTTCAGCCCTCATCAGCCAGGATAGCTTGACTCCAGTGGCATGGAGAGCACGGGACCCACGTCTGGGCATACCCGTCCCACTCGGGGTGACAAATGCAAAAAGAACAATTGATGGACAGAATGCAGAACAATGTCATACATTCACCCCAGTACAGAGATCTGGGCCTAAATCCATCGTTTTTTTGCTCACCATGCCATTCCAGTTTGGACCCAGCCATATGCAAATCAGTCTTGACCCTGCGCCCAATGGGAACAGTCCAGCCCGAACTGCCAGGCCAGGTCCTCCCTGAACTGGAAACAAGCATCCTAGGACCGGTTTCGGGCTTTCAGCCCTCATCAGCCAGGATAGCTTGACTCCAGTGGCATGGAGAGCACGGGACCCACGTCTGGGCATACCCGTCCCACTCGGGGTGACAAATGCAAAAAGAACAATTGATGGACAGAATGCAGAACAATGTCATACATTCACCCCAGTACAGAGATCTGGGCCTAAATCCATCGTTTTTTTGCTCACCATGCCATTCCAGTTTGGACCCAGCCATATGCAAATCAGTCTTGACCCTGCGCCCAATGGGAACAGTCCAGCCCGAACTGCCAGGCCAGGTCCTCCCTGAACTGGAAACAAGCATCCTAGGACCGGTTTCGGGCTTTCAGCCCTCATCAGCCAGGATAGCTTGACTCCAGTGGCATGGAGAGCACGGGACCCACGTCTGGGCATACCCGTCCCACTCGGGGTGACAAATGCAAAAAGAACAATTGATGGACAGAATGCAGAACAATGTCATACATTCACCCCAGTACAGAGATCTGGGCCTAAATCCATCGTTTTTTTGCTCACCATGCCATTCCAGTTTGGACCCAGCCATATGCAAATCAGTCTTGACCCTGCGCCCAATGGGAACAGTCCAGCCCGAACTGCCAGGCCAGGTCCTCCCTGAACTGGAAACAAGCATCCTAGGACCGGTTTCGGGCTTTCAGCCCTCATCAGCCAGGATAGCTTGACTCCAGTGGCATGGAGAGCACGGGACCCACGTCTGGGCATACCCGTCCCACTCGGGGTGACAAATGCAAAAAGAACAATTGATGGACAGAATGCAGAACAATGTCATACATTCACCCCAGTACAGAGATCTGGGCCTAAATCCATCGTTTTTTTGCTCACCATGCCATTCCAGTTTGGACCCAGCCATATGCAAATCAGTCTTGACCCTGCGCCCAATGGGAACAGTCCAGCCCGAACTGCCAGGCCAGGTCCTCCCTGAACTGGAAACAAGCATCCTAGGACCGGTTTCGGGCTTTCAGCCCTCATCAGCCAGGATAGCTTGACTCCAGTGGCATGGAGAGCACGGGACCCACGTCTGGGCATACCCGTCCCACTCGGGGTGACAAATGCAAAAAGAACAATTGATGGACAGAATGCAGAACAATGTCATACATTCACCCCAGTACAGAGATCTGGGCCTAAATCCATCGTTTTTTTGCTCACCATGCCATTCCAGTTTGGACCCAGCCATATGCAAATCAGTCTTGACCCTGCGCCCAATGGGAACAGTCCAGCCCGAACTGCCAGGCCAGGTCCTCCCTGAACTGGAAACAAGCATCCTAGGACCGGTTTCGGGCTTTCAGCCCTCATCAGCCAGGATAGCTTGACTCCAGTGGCATGGAGAGCACGGGACCCACGTCTGGGCATACCCGTCCCACTCGGGGTGACAAATGCAAAAAGAACAATTGATGGACAGAATGCAGAACAATGTCATACATTCACCCCAGTACAGAGATCTGGGCCTAAATCCATCGTTTTTTGCTCACCATGCCATTCCAGTTTGGACCCAGCCATATGCAAATCAGTCTTGACCCTGCGCCCAATGGGAACAGTCCAGCCCGAACTGCCAGGCCAGGTCCTCCCTGAACTGGAAACAAGCATCCTAGGACCGGTTTCGGGCTTTCAGCCCTCATCAGCCAGGATAGCTTGACTCCAGTGGCATGGAGAGCACGGGACCCACGTCTGGGCATACCCGTCCCACTCGGGGTGACAAATGCAAAAAGAACAATTGATGGACAGAATGCAGAACAATGTCATACATTCACCCCAGTACAGAGATCTGGGCCTAAATCCATCGTTTTTTTGCTCACCATGCCATTCCAGTTTGGACCCAGCCATATGCAAATCAGTCTTGACCCTGCGCCCAATGGGAACAGTCCAGCCCGAACTGCCAGGCCAGGTCCTCCCTGAACTGGAAACAAGCATCCTAGGACCGGTTTCGGGCTTTCAGCCCTCATCAGCCAGGATAGCTTGACTCCAGTGGCATGGAGAGCACGGGACCCACGTCTGGGCATACCCGTCCCACTCGGGGTGACAAATGCAAAAAGAACAATTGATGGACAGAATGCAGAACAATGTCATACATTCACCCCAGTACAGAGATCTGGGCCTAAATCCATCGTTTTTTTGCTCACCATGCCATTCCAGTTTGGACCCAGCCATATGCAAATCAGTCTTGACCCTGCGCCCAATGGGAACAGTCCAGCCCGAACTGCCAGGCCAGGTCCTCCCTGAACTGGAAACAAGCATCCTAGGACCGGTTTCGGGCTTTCAGCCCTCATCAGCCAGGATAGCTTGACTCCAGTGGCATGGAGAGCACGGGACCCACGTCTGGGCATACCCGTCCCACTCGGGGTGACAAATGCAAAAAGAACAATTGATGGACAGAATGCAGAACAATGTCATACATTCACCCCAGTACAGAGATCTGGGCCTAAATCCATCGTTTTTTGCTCACCATGCCATTCCAGTTTGGACCCAGCCATATGCAAATCAGTCTTGACCCTGCGCCCAATGGGAACAGTCCAGCCCGAACTGCCAGGCCAGGTCCTCCCTGAACTGGAAACAAGCATCCTAGGACCGGTTTCGGGCTTTCAGCCCTCATCAGCCAGGATAGCTTGACTCCAGTGGCATGGAGAGCACGGGACCCACGTCTGGGCATACCCGTCCCACTCGGGGTGACAAATGCAAAAAGAACAATTGATGGACAGAATGCAGAACAATGTCATACATTCACCCCAGTACAGAGATCTGGGCCTAAATCCATCGTTTTTTTGCTCACCATGCCATTCCAGTTTGGACCCAGCCATATGCAAATCAGTCTTGACCCTGCGCCCAATGGGAACAGTCCAGCCCGAACTGCCAGGCCAGGTCCTCCCTGAACTGGAAACAAGCATCCTAGGACCGGTTTCGGGCTTTCAGCCCTCATCAGCCAGGATAGCTTGACTCCAGTGGCATGGAGAGCACGGGACCCACGTCTGGGCATACCCGTCCCACTCGGGGTGACAAATGCAAAAAGAACAATTGATGGACAGAATGCAGAACAATGTCATACATTCACCCCAGTACAGAGATCTGGGCCTAAATCCATCGTTTTTTTGCTCACCATGCCATTCCAGTTTGGACCCAGCCATATGCAAATCAGTCTTGACCCTGCGCCCAATGGGAACAGTCCAGCCCGAACTGCCAGGCCAGGTCCTCCCTGAACTGGAAACAAGCATCCTAGGACCGGTTTCGGGCTTTCAGCCCTCATCAGCCAGGATAGCTTGACTCCAGTGGCATGGAGAGCACGGGACCCACGTCTGGGCATACCCGTCCCACTCGGGGTGACAAATGCAAAAAGAACAATTGATGGACAGAATGCAGAACAATGTCATACATTCACCCCAGTACAGAGATCTGGGCCTAAATCCATCGTTTTTTTGCTCACCATGCCATTCCAGTTTGGACCCAGCCATATGCAAATCAGTCTTGACCCTGCGCCCAATGGGAACAGTCCAGCCCGAACTGCCAGGCCAGGTCCTCCCTGAACTGGAAACAAGCATCCTAGGACCGGTTTCGGGCTTTCAGCCCTCATCAGCCAGGATAGCTTGACTCCAGTGGCATGGAGAGCACGGGACCCACGTCTGGGCATACCCGTCCCACTCGGGGTGACAAATGCAAAAAGAACAATTGATGGACAGAATGCAGAACAATGTCATACATTCACCCCAGTACAGAGATCTGGGCCTAAATCCATCGTTTTTTTGCTCACCATGCCATTCCAGTTTGGACCCAGCCATATGCAAATCAGTCTTGACCCTGCGCCCAATGGGAACAGTCCAGCCCGAACTGCCAGGCCAGGTCCTCCCTGAACTGGAAACAAGCATCCTAGGACCGGTTTCGGGCTTTCAGCCCTCATCAGCCAGGATAGCTTGACTCCAGTGGCATGGAGAGCACGGGACCCACGTCTGGGCATACCCGTCCCACTCGGGGTGACAAATGCAAAAAGAACAATTGATGGACAGAATGCAGAACAATGTCATACATTCACCCCAGTACAGAGATCTGGGCCTAAATCCATCGTTTTTTTGCTCACCATGCCATTCCAGTTTGGACCCAGCCATATGCAAATCAGTCTTGACCCTGCGCCCAATGGGAACAGTCCAGCCCGAACTGCCAGGCCAGGTCCTCCCTGAACTGGAAACAAGCATCCTAGGACCGGTTTCGGGCTTTCAGCCCTCATCAGCCAGGATAGCTTGACTCCAGTGGCATGGAGAGCACGGGACCCACGTCTGGGCATACCCGTCCCACTCGGGGTGACAAATGCAAAAAGAACAATTGATGGACAGAATGCAGAACAATGTCATACATTCACCCCAGTACAGAGATCTGGGCCTAAATCCATCGTTTTTTTGCTCACCATGCCATTCCAGTTTGGACCCAGCCATATGCAAATCAGTCTTGACCCTGCGCCCAATGGGAACAGTCCAGCCCGAACTGCCAGGCCAGGTCCTCCCTGAACTGGAAACAAGCATCCTAGGACCGGTTTCGGGCTTTCAGCCCTCATCAGCCAGGATAGCTTGACTCCAGTGGCATGGAGAGCACGGGACCCACGTCTGGGCATACCCGTCCCACTCGGGGTGACAAATGCAAAAAGAACAATTGATGGACAGAATGCAGAACAATGTCATACATTCACCCCAGTACAGAGATCTGGGCCTAAATCCATCGTTTTTTTGCTCACCATGCCATTCCAGTTTGGACCCAGCCATATGCAAATCAGTCTTGACCCTGCGCCCAATGGGAACAGTCCAGCCCGAACTGCCAGGCCAGGTCCTCCCTGAACTGGAAACAAGCATCCTAGGACCGGTTTCGGGCTTTCAGCCCTCATCAGCCAGGATAGCTTGACTCCAGTGGCATGGAGAGCACGGGACCCACGTCTGGGCATACCCGTCCCACTCGGGGTGACAAATGCAAAAAGAACAATTGATGGACAGAATGCAGAACAATGTCATACATTCACCCCAGTACAGAGATCTGGGCCTAAATCCATCGTTTTTTTGCTCACCATGCCATTCCAGTTTGGACCCAGCCATATGCAAATCAGTCTTGACCCTGCGCCCAATGGGAACAGTCCAGCCCGAACTGCCAGGCCAGGTCCTCCCTGAACTGGAAACAAGCATCCTAGGACCGGTTTCGGGCTTTCAGCCCTCATCAGCCAGGATAGCTTGACTCCAGTGGCATGGAGAGCACGGGACCCACGTCTGGGCATACCCGTCCCACTCGGGGTGACAAATGCAAAAAGAACAATTGATGGACAGAATGCAGAACAATGTCATACATTCACCCCAGTACAGAGATCTGGGCCTAAATCCATCGTTTTTTTGCTCACCATGCCATTCCAGTTTGGACCCAGCCATATGCAAATCAGTCTTGACCCTGCGCCCAATGGGAACAGTCCAGCCCGAACTGCCAGGCCAGGTCCTCCCTGAACTGGAAACAAGCATCCTAGGACCGGTTTCGGGCTTTCAGCCCTCATCAGCCAGGATAGCTTGACTCCAGTGGCATGGAGAGCACGGGACCCACGTCTGGGCATACCCGTCCCACTCGGGGTGACAAATGCAAAAAGAACAATTGATGGACAGAATGCAGAACAATGTCATACATTCACCCCAGTACAGAGATCTGGGCCTAAATCCATCGTTTTTTTGCTCACCATGCCATTCCAGTTTGGACCCAGCCATATGCAAATCAGTCTTGACCCTGCGCCCAATGGGAACAGTCCAGCCCGAACTGCCAGGCCAGGTCCTCCCTGAACTGGAAACAAGCATCCTAGGACCGGTTTCGGGCTTTCAGCCCTCATCAGCCAGGATAGCTTGACTCCAGTGGCATGGAGAGCACGGGACCCACGTCTGGGCATACCCGTCCCACTCGGGGTGACAAATGCAAAAAGAACAATTGATGGACAGAATGCAGAACAATGTCATACATTCACCCCAGTACAGAGATCTGGGCCTAAATCCATCGTTTTTTTGCTCACCATGCCATTCCAGTTTGGACCCAGCCATATGCAAATCAGTCTTGACCCTGCGCCCAATGGGAACAGTCCAGCCCGAACTGCCAGGCCAGGTCCTCCCTGAACTGGAAACAAGCATCCTAGGACCGGTTTCGGGCTTTCAGCCCTCATCAGCCAGGATAGCTTGACTCCAGTGGCATGGAGAGCACGGGACCCACGTCTGGGCATACCCGTCCCACTCGGGGTGACAAATGCAAAAAGAACAATTGATGGACAGAATGCAGAACAATGTCATACATTCACCCCAGTACAGAGATCTGGGCCTAAATCCATCGTTTTTTTGCTCACCATGCCATTCCAGTTTGGACCCAGCCATATGCAAATCAGTCTTGACCCTGCGCCCAATGGGAACAGTCCAGCCCGAACTGCCAGGCCAGGTCCTCCCTGAACTGGAAACAAGCATCCTAGGACCGGTTTCGGGCTTTCAGCCCTCATCAGCCAGGATAGCTTGACTCCAGTGGCATGGAGAGCACGGGACCCACGTCTGGGCATACCCGTCCCACTCGGGGTGACAAATGCAAAAAGAACAATTGATGGACAGAATGCAGAACAATGTCATACATTCACCCCAGTACAGAGATCTGGGCCTAAATCCATCGTTTTTTTGCTCACCATGCCATTCCAGTTTGGACCCAGCCATATGCAAATCAGTCTTGACCCTGCGCCCAATGGGAACAGTCCAGCCCGAACTGCCAGGCCAGGTCCTCCCTGAACTGGAAACAAGCATCCTAGGACCGGTTTCGGGCTTTCAGCCCTCATCAGCCAGGATAGCTTGACTCCAGTGGCATGGAGAGCACGGGACCCACGTCTGGGCATACCCGTCCCACTCGGGGTGACAAATGCAAAAAGAACAATTGATGGACAGAATGCAGAACAATGTCATACATTCACCCCAGTACAGAGATCTGGGCCTAAATCCATCGTTTTTTTGCTCACCATGCCATTCCAGTTTGGACCCAGCCATATGCAAATCAGTCTTGACCCTGCGCCCAATGGGAACAGTCCAGCCCGAACTGCCAGGCCAGGTCCTCCCTGAACTGGAAACAAGCATCCTAGGACCGGTTTCGGGCTTTCAGCCCTCATCAGCCAGGATAGCTTGACTCCAGTGGCATGGAGAGCACGGGACCCACGTCTGGGCATACCCGTCCCACTCGGGGTGACAAATGCAAAAAGAACAATTGATGGACAGAATGCAGAACAATGTCATACATTCACCCCAGTACAGAGATCTGGGCCTAAATCCATCGTTTTTTTGCTCACCATGCCATTCCAGTTTGGACCCAGCCATATGCAAATCAGTCTTGACCCTGCGCCCAATGGGAACAGTCCAGCCCGAACTGCCAGGCCAGGTCCTCCCTGAACTGGAAACAAGCATCCTAGGACCGGTTTCGGGCTTTCAGCCCTCATCAGCCAGGATAGCTTGACTCCAGTGGCATGGAGAGCACGGGACCCACGTCTGGGCATACCCGTCCCACTCGGGGTGACAAATGCAAAAAGAACAATTGATGGACAGAATGCAGAACAATGTCATACATTCACCCCAGTACAGAGATCTGGGCCTAAATCCATCGTTTTTTTGCTCACCATGCCATTCCAGTTTGGACCCAGCCATATGCAAATCAGTCTTGACCCTGCGCCCAATGGGAACAGTCCAGCCCGAACTGCCAGGCCAGGTCCTCCCTGAACTGGAAACAAGCATCCTAGGACCGGTTTCGGGCTTTCAGCCCTCATCAGCCAGGATAGCTTGACTCCAGTGGCATGGAGAGCACGGGACCCACGTCTGGGCATACCCGTCCCACTCGGGGTGACAAATGCAAAAAGAACAATTGATGGACAGAATGCAGAACAATGTCATACATTCACCCCAGTACAGAGATCTGGGCCTAAATCCATCGTTTTTTTGCTCACCATGCCATTCCAGTTTGGACCCAGCCATATGCAAATCAGTCTTGACCCTGCGCCCAATGGGAACAGTCCAGCCCGAACTGCCAGGCCAGGTCCTCCCTGAACTGGAAACAAGCATCCTAGGACCGGTTTCGGGCTTTCAGCCCTCATCAGCCAGGATAGCTTGACTCCAGTGGCATGGAGAGCACGGGACCCACGTCTGGGCATACCCGTCCCACTCGGGGTGACAAATGCAAAAAGAACAATTGATGGACAGAATGCAGAACAATGTCATACATTCACCCCAGTACAGAGATCTGGGCCTAAATCCATCGTTTTTTTGCTCACCATGCCATTCCAGTTTGGACCCAGCCATATGCAAATCAGTCTTGACCCTGCGCCCAATGGGAACAGTCCAGCCCGAACTGCCAGGCCAGGTCCTCCCTGAACTGGAAACAAGCATCCTAGGACCGGTTTCGGGCTTTCAGCCCTCATCAGCCAGGATAGCTTGACTCCAGTGGCATGGAGAGCACGGGACCCACGTCTGGGCATACCCGTCCCACTCGGGGTGACAAATGCAAAAAGAACAATTGATGGACAGAATGCAGAACAATGTCATACATTCACCCCAGTACAGAGATCTGGGCCTAAATCCATCGTTTTTTTGCTCACCATGCCATTCCAGTTTGGACCCAGCCATATGCAAATCAGTCTTGACCCTGCGCCCAATGGGAACAGTCCAGCCCGAACTGCCAGGCCAGGTCCTCCCTGAACTGGAAACAAGCATCCTAGGACCGGTTTCGGGCTTTCAGCCCTCATCAGCCAGGATAGCTTGACTCCAGTGGCATGGAGAGCACGGGACCCACGTCTGGGCATACCCGTCCCACTCGGGGTGACAAATGCAAAAAGAACAATTGATGGACAGAATGCAGAACAATGTCATACATTCACCCCAGTACAGAGATCTGGGCCTAAATCCATCGTTTTTTTGCTCACCATGCCATTCCAGTTTGGACCCAGCCATATGCAAATCAGTCTTGACCCTGCGCCCAATGGGAACAGTCCAGCCCGAACTGCCAGGCCAGGTCCTCCCTGAACTGGAAACAAGCATCCTAGGACCGGTTTCGGGCTTTCAGCCCTCATCAGCCAGGATAGCTTGACTCCAGTGGCATGGAGAGCACGGGACCCACGTCTGGGCATACCCGTCCCACTCGGGGTGACAAATGCAAAAAGAACAATTGATGGACAGAATGCAGAACAATGTCATACATTCACCCCAGTACAGAGATCTGGGCCTAAATCCATCGTTTTTTTGCTCACCATGCCATTCCAGTTTGGACCCAGCCATATGCAAATCAGTCTTGACCCTGCGCCCAATGGGAACAGTCCAGCCCGAACTGCCAGGCCAGGTCCTCCCTGAACTGGAAACAAGCATCCTAGGACCGGTTTCGGGCTTTCAGCCCTCATCAGCCAGGATAGCTTGACTCCAGTGGCATGGAGAGCACGGGACCCACGTCTGGGCATACCCGTCCCACTCGGGGTGACAAATGCAAAAAGAACAATTGATGGACAGAATGCAGAACAATGTCATACATTCACCCCAGTACAGAGATCTGGGCCTAAATCCATCGTTTTTTTGCTCACCATGCCATTCCAGTTTGGACCCAGCCATATGCAAATCAGTCTTGACCCTGCGCCCAATGGGAACAGTCCAGCCCGAACTGCCAGGCCAGGTCCTCCCTGAACTGGAAACAAGCATCCTAGGACCGGTTTCGGGCTTTCAGCCCTCATCAGCCAGGATAGCTTGACTCCAGTGGCATGGAGAGCACGGGACCCACGTCTGGGCATACCCGTCCCACTCGGGGTGACAAATGCAAAAAGAACAATTGATGGACAGAATGCAGAACAATGTCATACATTCACCCCAGTACAGAGATCTGGGCCTAAATCCATCGTTTTTTTGCTCACCATGCCATTCCAGTTTGGACCCAGCCATATGCAAATCAGTCTTGACCCTGCGCCCAATGGGAACAGTCCAGCCCGAACTGCCAGGCCAGGTCCTCCCTGAACTGGAAACAAGCATCCTAGGACCGGTTTCGGGCTTTCAGCCCTCATCAGCCAGGATAGCTTGACTCCAGTGGCATGGAGAGCACGGGACCCACGTCTGGGCATACCCGTCCCACTCGGGGTGACAAATGCAAAAAGAACAATTGATGGACAGAATGCAGAACAATGTCATACATTCACCCCAGTACAGAGATCTGGGCCTAAATCCATCGTTTTTTTGCTCACCATGCCATTCCAGTTTGGACCCAGCCATATGCAAATCAGTCTTGACCCTGCGCCCAATGGGAACAGTCCAGCCCGAACTGCCAGGCCAGGTCCTCCCTGAACTGGAAACAAGCATCCTAGGACCGGTTTCGGGCTTTCAGCCCTCATCAGCCAGGATAGCTTGACTCCAGTGGCATGGAGAGCACGGGACCCACGTCTGGGCATACCCGTCCCACTCGGGGTGACAAATGCAAAAAGAACAATTGATGGACAGAATGCAGAACAATGTCATACATTCACCCCAGTACAGAGATCTGGGCCTAAATCCATCGTTTTTTTGCTCACCATGCCATTCCAGTTTGGACCCAGCCATATGCAAATCAGTCTTGACCCTGCGCCCAATGGGAACAGTCCAGCCCGAACTGCCAGGCCAGGTCCTCCCTGAACTGGAAACAAGCATCCTAGGACCGGTTTCGGGCTTTCAGCCCTCATCAGCCAGGATAGCTTGACTCCAGTGGCATGGAGAGCACGGGACCCACGTCTGGGCATACCCGTCCCACTCGGGGTGACAAATGCAAAAAGAACAATTGATGGACAGAATGCAGAACAATGTCATACATTCACCCCAGTACAGAGATCTGGGCCTAAATCCATCGTTTTTTTGCTCACCATGCCATTCCAGTTTGGACCCAGCCATATGCAAATCAGTCTTGACCCTGCGCCCAATGGGAACAGTCCAGCCCGAACTGCCAGGCCAGGTCCTCCCTGAACTGGAAACAAGCATCCTAGGACCGGTTTCGGGCTTTCAGCCCTCATCAGCCAGGATAGCTTGACTCCAGTGGCATGGAGAGCACGGGACCCACGTCTGGGCATACCCGTCCCACTCGGGGTGACAAATGCAAAAAGAACAATTGATGGACAGAATGCAGAACAATGTCATACATTCACCCCAGTACAGAGATCTGGGCCTAAATCCATCGTTTTTTTGCTCACCATGCCATTCCAGTTTGGACCCAGCCATATGCAAATCAGTCTTGACCCTGCGCCCAATGGGAACAGTCCAGCCCGAACTGCCAGGCCAGGTCCTCCCTGAACTGGAAACAAGCATCCTAGGACCGGTTTCGGGCTTTCAGCCCTCATCAGCCAGGATAGCTTGACTCCAGTGGCATGGAGAGCACGGGACCCACGTCTGGGCATACCCGTCCCACTCGGGGTGACAAATGCAAAAAGAACAATTGATGGACAGAATGCAGAACAATGTCATACATTCACCCCAGTACAGAGATCTGGGCCTAAATCCATCGTTTTTTGCTCACCATGCCATTCCAGTTTGGACCCAGCCATATGCAAATCAGTCTTGACCCTGCGCCCAATGGGAACAGTCCAGCCCGAACTGCCAGGCCAGGTCCTCCCTGAACTGGAAACAAGCATCCTAGGACCGGTTTCGGGCTTTCAGCCCTCATCAGCCAGGATAGCTTGACTCCAGTGGCATGGAGAGCACGGGACCCACGTCTGGGCATACCCGTCCCACTCGGGGTGACAAATGCAAAAAGAACAATTGATGGACAGAATGCAGAACAATGTCATACATTCACCCCAGTACAGAGATCTGGGCCTAAATCCATCGTTTTTTTGCTCACCATGCCATTCCAGTTTGGACCCAGCCATATGCAAATCAGTCTTGACCCTGCGCCCAATGGGAACAGTCCAGCCCGAACTGCCAGGCCAGGTCCTCCCTGAACTGGAAACAAGCATCCTAGGACCGGTTTCGGGCTTTCAGCCCTCATCAGCCAGGATAGCTTGACTCCAGTGGCATGGAGAGCACGGGACCCACGTCTGGGCATACCCGTCCCACTCGGGGTGACAAATGCAAAAAGAACAATTGATGGACAGAATGCAGAACAATGTCATACATTCACCCCAGTACAGAGATCTGGGCCTAAATCCATCGTTTTTTTGCTCACCATGCCATTCCAGTTTGGACCCAGCCATATGCAAATCAGTCTTGACCCTGCGCCCAATGGGAACAGTCCAGCCCGAACTGCCAGGCCAGGTCCTCCCTGAACTGGAAACAAGCATCCTAGGACCGGTTTCGGGCTTTCAGCCCTCATCAGCCAGGATAGCTTGACTCCAGTGGCATGGAGAGCACGGGACCCACGTCTGGGCATACCCGTCCCACTCGGGGTGACAAATGCAAAAAGAACAATTGATGGACAGAATGCAGAACAATGTCATACATTCACCCCAGTACAGAGATCTGGGCCTAAATCCATCGTTTTTTTGCTCACCATGCCATTCCAGTTTGGACCCAGCCATATGCAAATCAGTCTTGACCCTGCGCCCAATGGGAACAGTCCAGCCCGAACTGCCAGGCCAGGTCCTCCCTGAACTGGAAACAAGCATCCTAGGACCGGTTTCGGGCTTTCAGCCCTCATCAGCCAGGATAGCTTGACTCCAGTGGCATGGAGAGCACGGGACCCACGTCTGGGCATACCCGTCCCACTCGGGGTGACAAATGCAAAAAGAACAATTGATGGACAGAATGCAGAACAATGTCATACATTCACCCCAGTACAGAGATCTGGGCCTAAATCCATCGTTTTTTTGCTCACCATGCCATTCCAGTTTGGACCCAGCCATATGCAAATCAGTCTTGACCCTGCGCCCAATGGGAACAGTCCAGCCCGAACTGCCAGGCCAGGTCCTCCCTGAACTGGAAACAAGCATCCTAGGACCGGTTTCGGGCTTTCAGCCCTCATCAGCCAGGATAGCTTGACTCCAGTGGCATGGAGAGCACGGGACCCACGTCTGGGCATACCCGTCCCACTCGGGGTGACAAATGCAAAAAGAACAATTGATGGACAGAATGCAGAACAATGTCATACATTCACCCCAGTACAGAGATCTGGGCCTAAATCCATCGTTTTTTTGCTCACCATGCCATTCCAGTTTGGACCCAGCCATATGCAAATCAGTCTTGACCCTGCGCCCAATGGGAACAGTCCAGCCCGAACTGCCAGGCCAGGTCCTCCCTGAACTGGAAACAAGCATCCTAGGACCGGTTTCGGGCTTTCAGCCCTCATCAGCCAGGATAGCTTGACTCCAGTGGCATGGAGAGCACGGGACCCACGTCTGGGCATACCCGTCCCACTCGGGGTGACAAATGCAAAAAGAACAATTGATGGACAGAATGCAGAACAATGTCATACATTCACCCCAGTACAGAGATCTGGGCCTAAATCCATCGTTTTTTTGCTCACCATGCCATTCCAGTTTGGACCCAGCCATATGCAAATCAGTCTTGACCCTGCGCCCAATGGGAACAGTCCAGCCCGAACTGCCAGGCCAGGTCCTCCCTGAACTGGAAACAAGCATCCTAGGACCGGTTTCGGGCTTTCAGCCCTCATCAGCCAGGATAGCTTGACTCCAGTGGCATGGAGAGCACGGGACCCACGTCTGGGCATACCCGTCCCACTCGGGGTGACAAATGCAAAAAGAACAATTGATGGACAGAATGCAGAACAATGTCATACATTCACCCCAGTACAGAGATCTGGGCCTAAATCCATCGTTTTTTGCTCACCATGCCATTCCAGTTTGGACCCAGCCATATGCAAATCAGTCTTGACCCTGCGCCCAATGGGAACAGTCCAGCCCGAACTGCCAGGCCAGGTCCTCCCTGAACTGGAAACAAGCATCCTAGGACCGGTTTCGGGCTTTCAGCCCTCATCAGCCAGGATAGCTTGACTCCAGTGGCATGGAGAGCACGGGACCCACGTCTGGGCATACCCGTCCCACTCGGGGTGACAAATGCAAAAAGAACAATTGATGGACAGAATGCAGAACAATGTCATACATTCACCCCAGTACAGAGATCTGGGCCTAAATCCATCGTTTTTTTGCTCACCATGCCATTCCAGTTTGGACCCAGCCATATGCAAATCAGTCTTGACCCTGCGCCCAATGGGAACAGTCCAGCCCGAACTGCCAGGCCAGGTCCTCCCTGAACTGGAAACAAGCATCCTAGGACCGGTTTCGGGCTTTCAGCCCTCATCAGCCAGGATAGCTTGACTCCAGTGGCATGGAGAGCACGGGACCCACGTCTGGGCATACCCGTCCCACTCGGGGTGACAAATGCAAAAAGAACAATTGATGGACAGAATGCAGAACAATGTCATACATTCACCCCAGTACAGAGATCTGGGCCTAAATCCATCGTTTTTTGCTCACCATGCCATTCCAGTTTGGACCCAGCCATATGCAAATCAGTCTTGACCCTGCGCCCAATGGGAACAGTCCAGCCCGAACTGCCAGGCCAGGTCCTCCCTGAACTGGAAACAAGCATCCTAGGACCGGTTTCGGGCTTTCAGCCCTCATCAGCCAGGATAGCTTGACTCCAGTGGCATGGAGAGCACGGGACCCACGTCTGGGCATACCCGTCCCACTCGGGGTGACAAATGCAAAAAGAACAATTGATGGACAGAATGCAGAACAATGTCATACATTCACCCCAGTACAGAGATCTGGGCCTAAATCCATCGTTTTTTTGCTCACCATGCCATTCCAGTTTGGACCCAGCCATATGCAAATCAGTCTTGACCCTGCGCCCAATGGGAACAGTCCAGCCCGAACTGCCAGGCCAGGTCCTCCCTGAACTGGAAACAAGCATCCTAGGACCGGTTTCGGGCTTTCAGCCCTCATCAGCCAGGATAGCTTGACTCCAGTGGCATGGAGAGCACGGGACCCACGTCTGGGCATACCCGTCCCACTCGGGGTGACAAATGCAAAAAGAACAATTGATGGACAGAATGCAGAACAATGTCATACATTCACCCCAGTACAGAGATCTGGGCCTAAATCCATCGTTTTTTGCTCACCATGCCATTCCAGTTTGGACCCAGCCATATGCAAATCAGTCTTGACCCTGCGCCCAATGGGAACAGTCCAGCCCGAACTGCCAGGCCAGGTCCTCCCTGAACTGGAAACAAGCATCCTAGGACCGGTTTCGGGCTTTCAGCCCTCATCAGCCAGGATAGCTTGACTCCAGTGGCATGGAGAGCACGGGACCCACGTCTGGGCATACCCGTCCCACTCGGGGTGACAAATGCAAAAAGAACAATTGATGGACAGAATGCAGAACAATGTCATACATTCACCCCAGTACAGAGATCTGGGCCTAAATCCATCGTTTTTTTGCTCACCATGCCATTCCAGTTTGGACCCAGCCATATGCAAATCAGTCTTGACCCTGCGCCCAATGGGAACAGTCCAGCCCGAACTGCCAGGCCAGGTCCTCCCTGAACTGGAAACAAGCATCCTAGGACCGGTTTCGGGCTTTCAGCCCTCATCAGCCAGGATAGCTTGACTCCAGTGGCATGGAGAGCACGGGACCCACGTCTGGGCATACCCGTCCCACTCGGGGTGACAAATGCAAAAAGAACAATTGATGGACAGAATGCAGAACAATGTCATACATTCACCCCAGTACAGAGATCTGGGCCTAAATCCATCGTTTTTTGCTCACCATGCCATTCCAGTTTGGACCCAGCCATATGCAAATCAGTCTTGACCCTGCGCCCAATGGGAACAGTCCAGCCCGAACTGCCAGGCCAGGTCCTCCCTGAACTGGAAACAAGCATCCTAGGACCGGTTTCGGGCTTTCAGCCCTCATCAGCCAGGATAGCTTGACTCCAGTGGCATGGAGAGCACGGGACCCACGTCTGGGCATACCCGTCCCACTCGGGGTGACAAATGCAAAAAGAACAATTGATGGACAGAATGCAGAACAATGTCATACATTCACCCCAGTACAGAGATCTGGGCCTAAATCCATCGTTTTTTTGCTCACCATGCCATTCCAGTTTGGACCCAGCCATATGCAAATCAGTCTTGACCCTGCGCCCAATGGGAACAGTCCAGCCCGAACTGCCAGGCCAGGTCCTCCCTGAACTGGAAACAAGCATCCTAGGACCGGTTTCGGGCTTTCAGCCCTCATCAGCCAGGATAGCTTGACTCCAGTGGCATGGAGAGCACGGGACCCACGTCTGGGCATACCCGTCCCACTCGGGGTGACAAATGCAAAAAGAACAATTGATGGACAGAATGCAGAACAATGTCATACATTCACCCCAGTACAGAGATCTGGGCCTAAATCCATCGTTTTTTTGCTCACCATGCCATTCCAGTTTGGACCCAGCCATATGCAAATCAGTCTTGACCCTGCGCCCAATGGGAACAGTCCAGCCCGAACTGCCAGGCCAGGTCCTCCCTGAACTGGAAACAAGCATCCTAGGACCGGTTTCGGGCTTTCAGCCCTCATCAGCCAGGATAGCTTGACTCCAGTGGCATGGAGAGCACGGGACCCACGTCTGGGCATACCCGTCCCACTCGGGGTGACAAATGCAAAAAGAACAATTGATGGACAGAATGCAGAACAATGTCATACATTCACCCCAGTACAGAGATCTGGGCCTAAATCCATCGTTTTTTTGCTCACCATGCCATTCCAGTTTGGACCCAGCCATATGCAAATCAGTCTTGACCCTGCGCCCAATGGGAACAGTCCAGCCCGAACTGCCAGGCCAGGTCCTCCCTGAACTGGAAACAAGCATCCTAGGACCGGTTTCGGGCTTTCAGCCCTCATCAGCCAGGATAGCTTGACTCCAGTGGCATGGAGAGCACGGGACCCACGTCTGGGCATACCCGTCCCACTCGGGGTGACAAATGCAAAAAGAACAATTGATGGACAGAATGCAGAACAATGTCATACATTCACCCCAGTACAGAGATCTGGGCCTAAATCCATCGTTTTTTTGCTCACCATGCCATTCCAGTTTGGACCCAGCCATATGCAAATCAGTCTTGACCCTGCGCCCAATGGGAACAGTCCAGCCCGAACTGCCAGGCCAGGTCCTCCCTGAACTGGAAACAAGCATCCTAGGACCGGTTTCGGGCTTTCAGCCCTCATCAGCCAGGATAGCTTGACTCCAGTGGCATGGAGAGCACGGGACCCACGTCTGGGCATACCCGTCCCACTCGGGGTGACAAATGCAAAAAGAACAATTGATGGACAGAATGCAGAACAATGTCATACATTCACCCCAGTACAGAGATCTGGGCCTAAATCCATCGTTTTTTTGCTCACCATGCCATTCCAGTTTGGACCCAGCCATATGCAAATCAGTCTTGACCCTGCGCCCAATGGGAACAGTCCAGCCCGAACTGCCAGGCCAGGTCCTCCCTGAACTGGAAACAAGCATCCTAGGACCGGTTTCGGGCTTTCAGCCCTCATCAGCCAGGATAGCTTGACTCCAGTGGCATGGAGAGCACGGGACCCACGTCTGGGCATACCCGTCCCACTCGGGGTGACAAATGCAAAAAGAACAATTGATGGACAGAATGCAGAACAATGTCATACATTCACCCCAGTACAGAGATCTGGGCCTAAATCCATCGTTTTTTTGCTCACCATGCCATTCCAGTTTGGACCCAGCCATATGCAAATCAGTCTTGACCCTGCGCCCAATGGGAACAGTCCAGCCCGAACTGCCAGGCCAGGTCCTCCCTGAACTGGAAACAAGCATCCTAGGACCGGTTTCGGGCTTTCAGCCCTCATCAGCCAGGATAGCTTGACTCCAGTGGCATGGAGAGCACGGGACCCACGTCTGGGCATACCCGTCCCACTCGGGGTGACAAATGCAAAAAGAACAATTGATGGACAGAATGCAGAACAATGTCATACATTCACCCCAGTACAGAGATCTGGGCCTAAATCCATCGTTTTTTTGCTCACCATGCCATTCCAGTTTGGACCCAGCCATATGCAAATCAGTCTTGACCCTGCGCCCAATGGGAACAGTCCAGCCCGAACTGCCAGGCCAGGTCCTCCCTGAACTGGAAACAAGCATCCTAGGACCGGTTTCGGGCTTTCAGCCCTCATCAGCCAGGATAGCTTGACTCCAGTGGCATGGAGAGCACGGGACCCACGTCTGGGCATACCCGTCCCACTCGGGGTGACAAATGCAAAAAGAACAATTGATGGACAGAATGCAGAACAATGTCATACATTCACCCCAGTACAGAGATCTGGGCCTAAATCCATCGTTTTTTGCTCACCATGCCATTCCAGTTTGGACCCAGCCATATGCAAATCAGTCTTGACCCTGCGCCCAATGGGAACAGTCCAGCCCGAACTGCCAGGCCAGGTCCTCCCTGAACTGGAAACAAGCATCCTAGGACCGGTTTCGGGCTTTCAGCCCTCATCAGCCAGGATAGCTTGACTCCAGTGGCATGGAGAGCACGGGACCCACGTCTGGGCATACCCGTCCCACTCGGGGTGACAAATGCAAAAAGAACAATTGATGGACAGAATGCAGAACAATGTCATACATTCACCCCAGTACAGAGATCTGGGCCTAAATCCATCGTTTTTTTGCTCACCATGCCATTCCAGTTTGGACCCAGCCATATGCAAATCAGTCTTGACCCTGCGCCCAATGGGAACAGTCCAGCCCGAACTGCCAGGCCAGGTCCTCCCTGAACTGGAAACAAGCATCCTAGGACCGGTTTCGGGCTTTCAGCCCTCATCAGCCAGGATAGCTTGACTCCAGTGGCATGGAGAGCACGGGACCCACGTCTGGGCATACCCGTCCCACTCGGGGTGACAAATGCAAAAAGAACAATTGATGGACAGAATGCAGAACAATGTCATACATTCACCCCAGTACAGAGATCTGGGCCTAAATCCATCGTTTTTTTGCTCACCATGCCATTCCAGTTTGGACCCAGCCATATGCAAATCAGTCTTGACCCTGCGCCCAATGGGAACAGTCCAGCCCGAACTGCCAGGCCAGGTCCTCCCTGAACTGGAAACAAGCATCCTAGGACCGGTTTCGGGCTTTCAGCCCTCATCAGCCAGGATAGCTTGACTCCAGTGGCATGGAGAGCACGGGACCCACGTCTGGGCATACCCGTCCCACTCGGGGTGACAAATGCAAAAAGAACAATTGATGGACAGAATGCAGAACAATGTCATACATTCACCCCAGTACAGAGATCTGGGCCTAAATCCATCGTTTTTTTGCTCACCATGCCATTCCAGTTTGGACCCAGCCATATGCAAATCAGTCTTGACCCTGCGCCCAATGGGAACAGTCCAGCCCGAACTGCCAGGCCAGGTCCTCCCTGAACTGGAAACAAGCATCCTAGGACCGGTTTCGGGCTTTCAGCCCTCATCAGCCAGGATAGCTTGACTCCAGTGGCATGGAGAGCACGGGACCCACGTCTGGGCATACCCGTCCCACTCGGGGTGACAAATGCAAAAAGAACAATTGATGGACAGAATGCAGAACAATGTCATACATTCACCCCAGTACAGAGATCTGGGCCTAAATCCATCGTTTTTTTGCTCACCATGCCATTCCAGTTTGGACCCAGCCATATGCAAATCAGTCTTGACCCTGCGCCCAATGGGAACAGTCCAGCCCGAACTGCCAGGCCAGGTCCTCCCTGAACTGGAAACAAGCATCCTAGGACCGGTTTCGGGCTTTCAGCCCTCATCAGCCAGGATAGCTTGACTCCAGTGGCATGGAGAGCACGGGACCCACGTCTGGGCATACCCGTCCCACTCGGGGTGACAAATGCAAAAAGAACAATTGATGGACAGAATGCAGAACAATGTCATACATTCACCCCAGTACAGAGATCTGGGCCTAAATCCATCGTTTTTTTGCTCACCATGCCATTCCAGTTTGGACCCAGCCATATGCAAATCAGTCTTGACCCTGCGCCCAATGGGAACAGTCCAGCCCGAACTGCCAGGCCAGGTCCTCCCTGAACTGGAAACAAGCATCCTAGGACCGGTTTCGGGCTTTCAGCCCTCATCAGCCAGGATAGCTTGACTCCAGTGGCATGGAGAGCACGGGACCCACGTCTGGGCATACCCGTCCCACTCGGGGTGACAAATGCAAAAAGAACAATTGATGGACAGAATGCAGAACAATGTCATACATTCACCCCAGTACAGAGATCTGGGCCTAAATCCATCGTTTTTTTGCTCACCATGCCATTCCAGTTTGGACCCAGCCATATGCAAATCAGTCTTGACCCTGCGCCCAATGGGAACAGTCCAGCCCGAACTGCCAGGCCAGGTCCTCCCTGAACTGGAAACAAGCATCCTAGGACCGGTTTCGGGCTTTCAGCCCTCATCAGCCAGGATAGCTTGACTCCAGTGGCATGGAGAGCACGGGACCCACGTCTGGGCATACCCGTCCCACTCGGGGTGACAAATGCAAAAAGAACAATTGATGGACAGAATGCAGAACAATGTCATACATTCACCCCAGTACAGAGATCTGGGCCTAAATCCATCGTTTTTTTGCTCACCATGCCATTCCAGTTTGGACCCAGCCATATGCAAATCAGTCTTGACCCTGCGCCCAATGGGAACAGTCCAGCCCGAACTGCCAGGCCAGGTCCTCCCTGAACTGGAAACAAGCATCCTAGGACCGGTTTCGGGCTTTCAGCCCTCATCAGCCAGGATAGCTTGACTCCAGTGGCATGGAGAGCACGGGACCCACGTCTGGGCATACCCGTCCCACTCGGGGTGACAAATGCAAAAAGAACAATTGATGGACAGAATGCAGAACAATGTCATACATTCACCCCAGTACAGAGATCTGGGCCTAAATCCATCGTTTTTTTGCTCACCATGCCATTCCAGTTTGGACCCAGCCATATGCAAATCAGTCTTGACCCTGCGCCCAATGGGAACAGTCCAGCCCGAACTGCCAGGCCAGGTCCTCCCTGAACTGGAAACAAGCATCCTAGGACCGGTTTCGGGCTTTCAGCCCTCATCAGCCAGGATAGCTTGACTCCAGTGGCATGGAGAGCACGGGACCCACGTCTGGGCATACCCGTCCCACTCGGGGTGACAAATGCAAAAAGAACAATTGATGGACAGAATGCAGAACAATGTCATACATTCACCCCAGTACAGAGATCTGGGCCTAAATCCATCGTTTTTTGCTCACCATGCCATTCCAGTTTGGACCCAGCCATATGCAAATCAGTCTTGACCCTGCGCCCAATGGGAACAGTCCAGCCCGAACTGCCAGGCCAGGTCCTCCCTGAACTGGAAACAAGCATCCTAGGACCGGTTTCGGGCTTTCAGCCCTCATCAGCCAGGATAGCTTGACTCCAGTGGCATGGAGAGCACGGGACCCACGTCTGGGCATACCCGTCCCACTCGGGGTGACAAATGCAAAAAGAACAATTGATGGACAGAATGCAGAACAATGTCATACATTCACCCCAGTACAGAGATCTGGGCCTAAATCCATCGTTTTTTTGCTCACCATGCCATTCCAGTTTGGACCCAGCCATATGCAAATCAGTCTTGACCCTGCGCCCAATGGGAACAGTCCAGCCCGAACTGCCAGGCCAGGTCCTCCCTGAACTGGAAACAAGCATCCTAGGACCGGTTTCGGGCTTTCAGCCCTCATCAGCCAGGATAGCTTGACTCCAGTGGCATGGAGAGCACGGGACCCACGTCTGGGCATACCCGTCCCACTCGGGGTGACAAATGCAAAAAGAACAATTGATGGACAGAATGCAGAACAATGTCATACATTCACCCCAGTACAGAGATCTGGGCCTAAATCCATCGTTTTTTTGCTCACCATGCCATTCCAGTTTGGACCCAGCCATATGCAAATCAGTCTTGACCCTGCGCCCAATGGGAACAGTCCAGCCCGAACTGCCAGGCCAGGTCCTCCCTGAACTGGAAACAAGCATCCTAGGACCGGTTTCGGGCTTTCAGCCCTCATCAGCCAGGATAGCTTGACTCCAGTGGCATGGAGAGCACGGGACCCACGTCTGGGCATACCCGTCCCACTCGGGGTGACAAATGCAAAAAGAACAATTGATGGACAGAATGCAGAACAATGTCATACATTCACCCCAGTACAGAGATCTGGGCCTAAATCCATCGTTTTTTGCTCACCATGCCATTCCAGTTTGGACCCAGCCATATGCAAATCAGTCTTGACCCTGCGCCCAATGGGAACAGTCCAGCCCGAACTGCCAGGCCAGGTCCTCCCTGAACTGGAAACAAGCATCCTAGGACCGGTTTCGGGCTTTCAGCCCTCATCAGCCAGGATAGCTTGACTCCAGTGGCATGGAGAGCACGGGACCCACGTCTGGGCATACCCGTCCCACTCGGGGTGACAAATGCAAAAAGAACAATTGATGGACAGAATGCAGAACAATGTCATACATTCACCCCAGTACAGAGATCTGGGCCTAAATCCATCGTTTTTTGCTCACCATGCCATTCCAGTTTGGACCCAGCCATATGCAAATCAGTCTTGACCCTGCGCCCAATGGGAACAGTCCAGCCCGAACTGCCAGGCCAGGTCCTCCCTGAACTGGAAACAAGCATCCTAGGACCGGTTTCGGGCTTTCAGCCCTCATCAGCCAGGATAGCTTGACTCCAGTGGCATGGAGAGCACGGGACCCACGTCTGGGCATACCCGTCCCACTCGGGGTGACAAATGCAAAAAGAACAATTGATGGACAGAATGCAGAACAATGTCATACATTCACCCCAGTACAGAGATCTGGGCCTAAATCCATCGTTTTTTGCTCACCATGCCATTCCAGTTTGGACCCAGCCATATGCAAATCAGTCTTGACCCTGCGCCCAATGGGAACAGTCCAGCCCGAACTGCCAGGCCAGGTCCTCCCTGAACTGGAAACAAGCATCCTAGGACCGGTTTCGGGCTTTCAGCCCTCATCAGCCAGGATAGCTTGACTCCAGTGGCATGGAGAGCACGGGACCCACGTCTGGGCATACCCGTCCCACTCGGGGTGACAAATGCAAAAAGAACAATTGATGGACAGAATGCAGAACAATGTCATACATTCACCCCAGTACAGAGATCTGGGCCTAAATCCATCGTTTTTTTGCTCACCATGCCATTCCAGTTTGGACCCAGCCATATGCAAATCAGTCTTGACCCTGCGCCCAATGGGAACAGTCCAGCCCGAACTGCCAGGCCAGGTCCTCCCTGAACTGGAAACAAGCATCCTAGGACCGGTTTCGGGCTTTCAGCCCTCATCAGCCAGGATAGCTTGACTCCAGTGGCATGGAGAGCACGGGACCCACGTCTGGGCATACCCGTCCCACTCGGGGTGACAAATGCAAAAAGAACAATTGATGGACAGAATGCAGAACAATGTCATACATTCACCCCAGTACAGAGATCTGGGCCTAAATCCATCGTTTTTTTGCTCACCATGCCATTCCAGTTTGGACCCAGCCATATGCAAATCAGTCTTGACCCTGCGCCCAATGGGAACAGTCCAGCCCGAACTGCCAGGCCAGGTCCTCCCTGAACTGGAAACAAGCATCCTAGGACCGGTTTCGGGCTTTCAGCCCTCATCAGCCAGGATAGCTTGACTCCAGTGGCATGGAGAGCACGGGACCCACGTCTGGGCATACCCGTCCCACTCGGGGTGACAAATGCAAAAAGAACAATTGATGGACAGAATGCAGAACAATGTCATACATTCACCCCAGTACAGAGATCTGGGCCTAAATCCATCGTTTTTTTGCTCACCATGCCATTCCAGTTTGGACCCAGCCATATGCAAATCAGTCTTGACCCTGCGCCCAATGGGAACAGTCCAGCCCGAACTGCCAGGCCAGGTCCTCCCTGAACTGGAAACAAGCATCCTAGGACCGGTTTCGGGCTTTCAGCCCTCATCAGCCAGGATAGCTTGACTCCAGTGGCATGGAGAGCACGGGACCCACGTCTGGGCATACCCGTCCCACTCGGGGTGACAAATGCAAAAAGAACAATTGATGGACAGAATGCAGAACAATGTCATACATTCACCCCAGTACAGAGATCTGGGCCTAAATCCATCGTTTTTTTGCTCACCATGCCATTCCAGTTTGGACCCAGCCATATGCAAATCAGTCTTGACCCTGCGCCCAATGGGAACAGTCCAGCCCGAACTGCCAGGCCAGGTCCTCCCTGAACTGGAAACAAGCATCCTAGGACCGGTTTCGGGCTTTCAGCCCTCATCAGCCAGGATAGCTTGACTCCAGTGGCATGGAGAGCACGGGACCCACGTCTGGGCATACCCGTCCCACTCGGGGTGACAAATGCAAAAAGAACAATTGATGGACAGAATGCAGAACAATGTCATACATTCACCCCAGTACAGAGATCTGGGCCTAAATCCATCGTTTTTTTGCTCACCATGCCATTCCAGTTTGGACCCAGCCATATGCAAATCAGTCTTGACCCTGCGCCCAATGGGAACAGTCCAGCCCGAACTGCCAGGCCAGGTCCTCCCTGAACTGGAAACAAGCATCCTAGGACCGGTTTCGGGCTTTCAGCCCTCATCAGCCAGGATAGCTTGACTCCAGTGGCATGGAGAGCACGGGACCCACGTCTGGGCATACCCGTCCCACTCGGGGTGACAAATGCAAAAAGAACAATTGATGGACAGAATGCAGAACAATGTCATACATTCACCCCAGTACAGAGATCTGGGCCTAAATCCATCGTTTTTTTGCTCACCATGCCATTCCAGTTTGGACCCAGCCATATGCAAATCAGTCTTGACCCTGCGCCCAATGGGAACAGTCCAGCCCGAACTGCCAGGCCAGGTCCTCCCTGAACTGGAAACAAGCATCCTAGGACCGGTTTCGGGCTTTCAGCCCTCATCAGCCAGGATAGCTTGACTCCAGTGGCATGGAGAGCACGGGACCCACGTCTGGGCATACCCGTCCCACTCGGGGTGACAAATGCAAAAAGAACAATTGATGGACAGAATGCAGAACAATGTCATACATTCACCCCAGTACAGAGATCTGGGCCTAAATCCATCGTTTTTTTGCTCACCATGCCATTCCAGTTTGGACCCAGCCATATGCAAATCAGTCTTGACCCTGCGCCCAATGGGAACAGTCCAGCCCGAACTGCCAGGCCAGGTCCTCCCTGAACTGGAAACAAGCATCCTAGGACCGGTTTCGGGCTTTCAGCCCTCATCAGCCAGGATAGCTTGACTCCAGTGGCATGGAGAGCACGGGACCCACGTCTGGGCATACCCGTCCCACTCGGGGTGACAAATGCAAAAAGAACAATTGATGGACAGAATGCAGAACAATGTCATACATTCACCCCAGTACAGAGATCTGGGCCTAAATCCATCGTTTTTTTGCTCACCATGCCATTCCAGTTTGGACCCAGCCATATGCAAATCAGTCTTGACCCTGCGCCCAATGGGAACAGTCCAGCCCGAACTGCCAGGCCAGGTCCTCCCTGAACTGGAAACAAGCATCCTAGGACCGGTTTCGGGCTTTCAGCCCTCATCAGCCAGGATAGCTTGACTCCAGTGGCATGGAGAGCACGGGACCCACGTCTGGGCATACCCGTCCCACTCGGGGTGACAAATGCAAAAAGAACAATTGATGGACAGAATGCAGAACAATGTCATACATTCACCCCAGTACAGAGATCTGGGCCTAAATCCATCGTTTTTTTGCTCACCATGCCATTCCAGTTTGGACCCAGCCATATGCAAATCAGTCTTGACCCTGCGCCCAATGGGAACAGTCCAGCCCGAACTGCCAGGCCAGGTCCTCCCTGAACTGGAAACAAGCATCCTAGGACCGGTTTCGGGCTTTCAGCCCTCATCAGCCAGGATAGCTTGACTCCAGTGGCATGGAGAGCACGGGACCCACGTCTGGGCATACCCGTCCCACTCGGGGTGACAAATGCAAAAAGAACAATTGATGGACAGAATGCAGAACAATGTCATACATTCACCCCAGTACAGAGATCTGGGCCTAAATCCATCGTTTTTTTGCTCACCATGCCATTCCAGTTTGGACCCAGCCATATGCAAATCAGTCTTGACCCTGCGCCCAATGGGAACAGTCCAGCCCGAACTGCCAGGCCAGGTCCTCCCTGAACTGGAAACAAGCATCCTAGGACCGGTTTCGGGCTTTCAGCCCTCATCAGCCAGGATAGCTTGACTCCAGTGGCATGGAGAGCACGGGACCCACGTCTGGGCATACCCGTCCCACTCGGGGTGACAAATGCAAAAAGAACAATTGATGGACAGAATGCAGAACAATGTCATACATTCACCCCAGTACAGAGATCTGGGCCTAAATCCATCGTTTTTTTGCTCACCATGCCATTCCAGTTTGGACCCAGCCATATGCAAATCAGTCTTGACCCTGCGCCCAATGGGAACAGTCCAGCCCGAACTGCCAGGCCAGGTCCTCCCTGAACTGGAAACAAGCATCCTAGGACCGGTTTCGGGCTTTCAGCCCTCATCAGCCAGGATAGCTTGACTCCAGTGGCATGGAGAGCACGGGACCCACGTCTGGGCATACCCGTCCCACTCGGGGTGACAAATGCAAAAAGAACAATTGATGGACAGAATGCAGAACAATGTCATACATTCACCCCAGTACAGAGATCTGGGCCTAAATCCATCGTTTTTTTGCTCACCATGCCATTCCAGTTTGGACCCAGCCATATGCAAATCAGTCTTGACCCTGCGCCCAATGGGAACAGTCCAGCCCGAACTGCCAGGCCAGGTCCTCCCTGAACTGGAAACAAGCATCCTAGGACCGGTTTCGGGCTTTCAGCCCTCATCAGCCAGGATAGCTTGACTCCAGTGGCATGGAGAGCACGGGACCCACGTCTGGGCATACCCGTCCCACTCGGGGTGACAAATGCAAAAAGAACAATTGATGGACAGAATGCAGAACAATGTCATACATTCACCCCAGTACAGAGATCTGGGCCTAAATCCATCGTTTTTTTGCTCACCATGCCATTCCAGTTTGGACCCAGCCATATGCAAATCAGTCTTGACCCTGCGCCCAATGGGAACAGTCCAGCCCGAACTGCCAGGCCAGGTCCTCCCTGAACTGGAAACAAGCATCCTAGGACCGGTTTCGGGCTTTCAGCCCTCATCAGCCAGGATAGCTTGACTCCAGTGGCATGGAGAGCACGGGACCCACGTCTGGGCATACCCGTCCCACTCGGGGTGACAAATGCAAAAAGAACAATTGATGGACAGAATGCAGAACAATGTCATACATTCACCCCAGTACAGAGATCTGGGCCTAAATCCATCGTTTTTTTGCTCACCATGCCATTCCAGTTTGGACCCAGCCATATGCAAATCAGTCTTGACCCTGCGCCCAATGGGAACAGTCCAGCCCGAACTGCCAGGCCAGGTCCTCCCTGAACTGGAAACAAGCATCCTAGGACCGGTTTCGGGCTTTCAGCCCTCATCAGCCAGGATAGCTTGACTCCAGTGGCATGGAGAGCACGGGACCCACGTCTGGGCATACCCGTCCCACTCGGGGTGACAAATGCAAAAAGAACAATTGATGGACAGAATGCAGAACAATGTCATACATTCACCCCAGTACAGAGATCTGGGCCTAAATCCATCGTTTTTTTGCTCACCATGCCATTCCAGTTTGGACCCAGCCATATGCAAATCAGTCTTGACCCTGCGCCCAATGGGAACAGTCCAGCCCGAACTGCCAGGCCAGGTCCTCCCTGAACTGGAAACAAGCATCCTAGGACCGGTTTCGGGCTTTCAGCCCTCATCAGCCAGGATAGCTTGACTCCAGTGGCATGGAGAGCACGGGACCCACGTCTGGGCATACCCGTCCCACTCGGGGTGACAAATGCAAAAAGAACAATTGATGGACAGAATGCAGAACAATGTCATACATTCACCCCAGTACAGAGATCTGGGCCTAAATCCATCGTTTTTTTGCTCACCATGCCATTCCAGTTTGGACCCAGCCATATGCAAATCAGTCTTGACCCTGCGCCCAATGGGAACAGTCCAGCCCGAACTGCCAGGCCAGGTCCTCCCTGAACTGGAAACAAGCATCCTAGGACCGGTTTCGGGCTTTCAGCCCTCATCAGCCAGGATAGCTTGACTCCAGTGGCATGGAGAGCACGGGACCCACGTCTGGGCATACCCGTCCCACTCGGGGTGACAAATGCAAAAAGAACAATTGATGGACAGAATGCAGAACAATGTCATACATTCACCCCAGTACAGAGATCTGGGCCTAAATCCATCGTTTTTTTGCTCACCATGCCATTCCAGTTTGGACCCAGCCATATGCAAATCAGTCTTGACCCTGCGCCCAATGGGAACAGTCCAGCCCGAACTGCCAGGCCAGGTCCTCCCTGAACTGGAAACAAGCATCCTAGGACCGGTTTCGGGCTTTCAGCCCTCATCAGCCAGGATAGCTTGACTCCAGTGGCATGGAGAGCACGGGACCCACGTCTGGGCATACCCGTCCCACTCGGGGTGACAAATGCAAAAAGAACAATTGATGGACAGAATGCAGAACAATGTCATACATTCACCCCAGTACAGAGATCTGGGCCTAAATCCATCGTTTTTTGCTCACCATGCCATTCCAGTTTGGACCCAGCCATATGCAAATCAGTCTTGACCCTGCGCCCAATGGGAACAGTCCAGCCCGAACTGCCAGGCCAGGTCCTCCCTGAACTGGAAACAAGCATCCTAGGACCGGTTTCGGGCTTTCAGCCCTCATCAGCCAGGATAGCTTGACTCCAGTGGCATGGAGAGCACGGGACCCACGTCTGGGCATACCCGTCCCACTCGGGGTGACAAATGCAAAAAGAACAATTGATGGACAGAATGCAGAACAATGTCATACATTCACCCCAGTACAGAGATCTGGGCCTAAATCCATCGTTTTTTGCTCACCATGCCATTCCAGTTTGGACCCAGCCATATGCAAATCAGTCTTGACCCTGCGCCCAATGGGAACAGTCCAGCCCGAACTGCCAGGCCAGGTCCTCCCTGAACTGGAAACAAGCATCCTAGGACCGGTTTCGGGCTTTCAGCCCTCATCAGCCAGGATAGCTTGACTCCAGTGGCATGGAGAGCACGGGACCCACGTCTGGGCATACCCGTCCCACTCGGGGTGACAAATGCAAAAAGAACAATTGATGGACAGAATGCAGAACAATGTCATACATTCACCCCAGTACAGAGATCTGGGCCTAAATCCATCGTTTTTTTGCTCACCATGCCATTCCAGTTTGGACCCAGCCATATGCAAATCAGTCTTGACCCTGCGCCCAATGGGAACAGTCCAGCCCGAACTGCCAGGCCAGGTCCTCCCTGAACTGGAAACAAGCATCCTAGGACCGGTTTCGGGCTTTCAGCCCTCATCAGCCAGGATAGCTTGACTCCAGTGGCATGGAGAGCACGGGACCCACGTCTGGGCATACCCGTCCCACTCGGGGTGACAAATGCAAAAAGAACAATTGATGGACAGAATGCAGAACAATGTCATACATTCACCCCAGTACAGAGATCTGGGCCTAAATCCATCGTTTTTTTGCTCACCATGCCATTCCAGTTTGGACCCAGCCATATGCAAATCAGTCTTGACCCTGCGCCCAATGGGAACAGTCCAGCCCGAACTGCCAGGCCAGGTCCTCCCTGAACTGGAAACAAGCATCCTAGGACCGGTTTCGGGCTTTCAGCCCTCATCAGCCAGGATAGCTTGACTCCAGTGGCATGGAGAGCACGGGACCCACGTCTGGGCATACCCGTCCCACTCGGGGTGACAAATGCAAAAAGAACAATTGATGGACAGAATGCAGAACAATGTCATACATTCACCCCAGTACAGAGATCTGGGCCTAAATCCATCGTTTTTTGCTCACCATGCCATTCCAGTTTGGACCCAGCCATATGCAAATCAGTCTTGACCCTGCGCCCAATGGGAACAGTCCAGCCCGAACTGCCAGGCCAGGTCCTCCCTGAACTGGAAACAAGCATCCTAGGACCGGTTTCGGGCTTTCAGCCCTCATCAGCCAGGATAGCTTGACTCCAGTGGCATGGAGAGCACGGGACCCACGTCTGGGCATACCCGTCCCACTCGGGGTGACAAATGCAAAAAGAACAATTGATGGACAGAATGCAGAACAATGTCATACATTCACCCCAGTACAGAGATCTGGGCCTAAATCCATCGTTTTTTTGCTCACCATGCCATTCCAGTTTGGACCCAGCCATATGCAAATCAGTCTTGACCCTGCGCCCAATGGGAACAGTCCAGCCCGAACTGCCAGGCCAGGTCCTCCCTGAACTGGAAACAAGCATCCTAGGACCGGTTTCGGGCTTTCAGCCCTCATCAGCCAGGATAGCTTGACTCCAGTGGCATGGAGAGCACGGGACCCACGTCTGGGCATACCCGTCCCACTCGGGGTGACAAATGCAAAAAGAACAATTGATGGACAGAATGCAGAACAATGTCATACATTCACCCCAGTACAGAGATCTGGGCCTAAATCCATCGTTTTTTGCTCACCATGCCATTCCAGTTTGGACCCAGCCATATGCAAATCAGTCTTGACCCTGCGCCCAATGGGAACAGTCCAGCCCGAACTGCCAGGCCAGGTCCTCCCTGAACTGGAAACAAGCATCCTAGGACCGGTTTCGGGCTTTCAGCCCTCATCAGCCAGGATAGCTTGACTCCAGTGGCATGGAGAGCACGGGACCCACGTCTGGGCATACCCGTCCCACTCGGGGTGACAAATGCAAAAAGAACAATTGATGGACAGAATGCAGAACAATGTCATACATTCACCCCAGTACAGAGATCTGGGCCTAAATCCATCGTTTTTTGCTCACCATGCCATTCCAGTTTGGACCCAGCCATATGCAAATCAGTCTTGACCCTGCGCCCAATGGGAACAGTCCAGCCCGAACTGCCAGGCCAGGTCCTCCCTGAACTGGAAACAAGCATCCTAGGACCGGTTTCGGGCTTTCAGCCCTCATCAGCCAGGATAGCTTGACTCCAGTGGCATGGAGAGCACGGGACCCACGTCTGGGCATACCCGTCCCACTCGGGGTGACAAATGCAAAAAGAACAATTGATGGACAGAATGCAGAACAATGTCATACATTCACCCCAGTACAGAGATCTGGGCCTAAATCCATCGTTTTTTTGCTCACCATGCCATTCCAGTTTGGACCCAGCCATATGCAAATCAGTCTTGACCCTGCGCCCAATGGGAACAGTCCAGCCCGAACTGCCAGGCCAGGTCCTCCCTGAACTGGAAACAAGCATCCTAGGACCGGTTTCGGGCTTTCAGCCCTCATCAGCCAGGATAGCTTGACTCCAGTGGCATGGAGAGCACGGGACCCACGTCTGGGCATACCCGTCCCACTCGGGGTGACAAATGCAAAAAGAACAATTGATGGACAGAATGCAGAACAATGTCATACATTCACCCCAGTACAGAGATCTGGGCCTAAATCCATCGTTTTTTGCTCACCATGCCATTCCAGTTTGGACCCAGCCATATGCAAATCAGTCTTGACCCTGCGCCCAATGGGAACAGTCCAGCCCGAACTGCCAGGCCAGGTCCTCCCTGAACTGGAAACAAGCATCCTAGGACCGGTTTCGGGCTTTCAGCCCTCATCAGCCAGGATAGCTTGACTCCAGTGGCATGGAGAGCACGGGACCCACGTCTGGGCATACCCGTCCCACTCGGGGTGACAAATGCAAAAAGAACAATTGATGGACAGAATGCAGAACAATGTCATACATTCACCCCAGTACAGAGATCTGGGCCTAAATCCATCGTTTTTTTGCTCACCATGCCATTCCAGTTTGGACCCAGCCATATGCAAATCAGTCTTGACCCTGCGCCCAATGGGAACAGTCCAGCCCGAACTGCCAGGCCAGGTCCTCCCTGAACTGGAAACAAGCATCCTAGGACCGGTTTCGGGCTTTCAGCCCTCATCAGCCAGGATAGCTTGACTCCAGTGGCATGGAGAGCACGGGACCCACGTCTGGGCATACCCGTCCCACTCGGGGTGACAAATGCAAAAAGAACAATTGATGGACAGAATGCAGAACAATGTCATACATTCACCCCAGTACAGAGATCTGGGCCTAAATCCATCGTTTTTTTGCTCACCATGCCATTCCAGTTTGGACCCAGCCATATGCAAATCAGTCTTGACCCTGCGCCCAATGGGAACAGTCCAGCCCGAACTGCCAGGCCAGGTCCTCCCTGAACTGGAAACAAGCATCCTAGGACCGGTTTCGGGCTTTCAGCCCTCATCAGCCAGGATAGCTTGACTCCAGTGGCATGGAGAGCACGGGACCCACGTCTGGGCATACCCGTCCCACTCGGGGTGACAAATGCAAAAAGAACAATTGATGGACAGAATGCAGAACAATGTCATACATTCACCCCAGTACAGAGATCTGGGCCTAAATCCATCGTTTTTTTGCTCACCATGCCATTCCAGTTTGGACCCAGCCATATGCAAATCAGTCTTGACCCTGCGCCCAATGGGAACAGTCCAGCCCGAACTGCCAGGCCAGGTCCTCCCTGAACTGGAAACAAGCATCCTAGGACCGGTTTCGGGCTTTCAGCCCTCATCAGCCAGGATAGCTTGACTCCAGTGGCATGGAGAGCACGGGACCCACGTCTGGGCATACCCGTCCCACTCGGGGTGACAAATGCAAAAAGAACAATTGATGGACAGAATGCAGAACAATGTCATACATTCACCCCAGTACAGAGATCTGGGCCTAAATCCATCGTTTTTTTGCTCACCATGCCATTCCAGTTTGGACCCAGCCATATGCAAATCAGTCTTGACCCTGCGCCCAATGGGAACAGTCCAGCCCGAACTGCCAGGCCAGGTCCTCCCTGAACTGGAAACAAGCATCCTAGGACCGGTTTCGGGCTTTCAGCCCTCATCAGCCAGGATAGCTTGACTCCAGTGGCATGGAGAGCACGGGACCCACGTCTGGGCATACCCGTCCCACTCGGGGTGACAAATGCAAAAAGAACAATTGATGGACAGAATGCAGAACAATGTCATACATTCACCCCAGTACAGAGATCTGGGCCTAAATCCATCGTTTTTTTGCTCACCATGCCATTCCAGTTTGGACCCAGCCATATGCAAATCAGTCTTGACCCTGCGCCCAATGGGAACAGTCCAGCCCGAACTGCCAGGCCAGGTCCTCCCTGAACTGGAAACAAGCATCCTAGGACCGGTTTCGGGCTTTCAGCCCTCATCAGCCAGGATAGCTTGACTCCAGTGGCATGGAGAGCACGGGACCCACGTCTGGGCATACCCGTCCCACTCGGGGTGACAAATGCAAAAAGAACAATTGATGGACAGAATGCAGAACAATGTCATACATTCACCCCAGTACAGAGATCTGGGCCTAAATCCATCGTTTTTTTGCTCACCATGCCATTCCAGTTTGGACCCAGCCATATGCAAATCAGTCTTGACCCTGCGCCCAATGGGAACAGTCCAGCCCGAACTGCCAGGCCAGGTCCTCCCTGAACTGGAAACAAGCATCCTAGGACCGGTTTCGGGCTTTCAGCCCTCATCAGCCAGGATAGCTTGACTCCAGTGGCATGGAGAGCACGGGACCCACGTCTGGGCATACCCGTCCCACTCGGGGTGACAAATGCAAAAAGAACAATTGATGGACAGAATGCAGAACAATGTCATACATTCACCCCAGTACAGAGATCTGGGCCTAAATCCATCGTTTTTTTGCTCACCATGCCATTCCAGTTTGGACCCAGCCATATGCAAATCAGTCTTGACCCTGCGCCCAATGGGAACAGTCCAGCCCGAACTGCCAGGCCAGGTCCTCCCTGAACTGGAAACAAGCATCCTAGGACCGGTTTCGGGCTTTCAGCCCTCATCAGCCAGGATAGCTTGACTCCAGTGGCATGGAGAGCACGGGACCCACGTCTGGGCATACCCGTCCCACTCGGGGTGACAAATGCAAAAAGAACAATTGATGGACAGAATGCAGAACAATGTCATACATTCACCCCAGTACAGAGATCTGGGCCTAAATCCATCGTTTTTTTGCTCACCATGCCATTCCAGTTTGGACCCAGCCATATGCAAATCAGTCTTGACCCTGCGCCCAATGGGAACAGTCCAGCCCGAACTGCCAGGCCAGGTCCTCCCTGAACTGGAAACAAGCATCCTAGGACCGGTTTCGGGCTTTCAGCCCTCATCAGCCAGGATAGCTTGACTCCAGTGGCATGGAGAGCACGGGACCCACGTCTGGGCATACCCGTCCCACTCGGGGTGACAAATGCAAAAAGAACAATTGATGGACAGAATGCAGAACAATGTCATACATTCACCCCAGTACAGAGATCTGGGCCTAAATCCATCGTTTTTTTGCTCACCATGCCATTCCAGTTTGGACCCAGCCATATGCAAATCAGTCTTGACCCTGCGCCCAATGGGAACAGTCCAGCCCGAACTGCCAGGCCAGGTCCTCCCTGAACTGGAAACAAGCATCCTAGGACCGGTTTCGGGCTTTCAGCCCTCATCAGCCAGGATAGCTTGACTCCAGTGGCATGGAGAGCACGGGACCCACGTCTGGGCATACCCGTCCCACTCGGGGTGACAAATGCAAAAAGAACAATTGATGGACAGAATGCAGAACAATGTCATACATTCACCCCAGTACAGAGATCTGGGCCTAAATCCATCGTTTTTTTGCTCACCATGCCATTCCAGTTTGGACCCAGCCATATGCAAATCAGTCTTGACCCTGCGCCCAATGGGAACAGTCCAGCCCGAACTGCCAGGCCAGGTCCTCCCTGAACTGGAAACAAGCATCCTAGGACCGGTTTCGGGCTTTCAGCCCTCATCAGCCAGGATAGCTTGACTCCAGTGGCATGGAGAGCACGGGACCCACGTCTGGGCATACCCGTCCCACTCGGGGTGACAAATGCAAAAAGAACAATTGATGGACAGAATGCAGAACAATGTCATACATTCACCCCAGTACAGAGATCTGGGCCTAAATCCATCGTTTTTTTGCTCACCATGCCATTCCAGTTTGGACCCAGCCATATGCAAATCAGTCTTGACCCTGCGCCCAATGGGAACAGTCCAGCCCGAACTGCCAGGCCAGGTCCTCCCTGAACTGGAAACAAGCATCCTAGGACCGGTTTCGGGCTTTCAGCCCTCATCAGCCAGGATAGCTTGACTCCAGTGGCATGGAGAGCACGGGACCCACGTCTGGGCATACCCGTCCCACTCGGGGTGACAAATGCAAAAAGAACAATTGATGGACAGAATGCAGAACAATGTCATACATTCACCCCAGTACAGAGATCTGGGCCTAAATCCATCGTTTTTTTGCTCACCATGCCATTCCAGTTTGGACCCAGCCATATGCAAATCAGTCTTGACCCTGCGCCCAATGGGAACAGTCCAGCCCGAACTGCCAGGCCAGGTCCTCCCTGAACTGGAAACAAGCATCCTAGGACCGGTTTCGGGCTTTCAGCCCTCATCAGCCAGGATAGCTTGACTCCAGTGGCATGGAGAGCACGGGACCCACGTCTGGGCATACCCGTCCCACTCGGGGTGACAAATGCAAAAAGAACAATTGATGGACAGAATGCAGAACAATGTCATACATTCACCCCAGTACAGAGATCTGGGCCTAAATCCATCGTTTTTTTGCTCACCATGCCATTCCAGTTTGGACCCAGCCATATGCAAATCAGTCTTGACCCTGCGCCCAATGGGAACAGTCCAGCCCGAACTGCCAGGCCAGGTCCTCCCTGAACTGGAAACAAGCATCCTAGGACCGGTTTCGGGCTTTCAGCCCTCATCAGCCAGGATAGCTTGACTCCAGTGGCATGGAGAGCACGGGACCCACGTCTGGGCATACCCGTCCCACTCGGGGTGACAAATGCAAAAAGAACAATTGATGGACAGAATGCAGAACAATGTCATACATTCACCCCAGTACAGAGATCTGGGCCTAAATCCATCGTTTTTTTGCTCACCATGCCATTCCAGTTTGGACCCAGCCATATGCAAATCAGTCTTGACCCTGCGCCCAATGGGAACAGTCCAGCCCGAACTGCCAGGCCAGGTCCTCCCTGAACTGGAAACAAGCATCCTAGGACCGGTTTCGGGCTTTCAGCCCTCATCAGCCAGGATAGCTTGACTCCAGTGGCATGGAGAGCACGGGACCCACGTCTGGGCATACCCGTCCCACTCGGGGTGACAAATGCAAAAAGAACAATTGATGGACAGAATGCAGAACAATGTCATACATTCACCCCAGTACAGAGATCTGGGCCTAAATCCATCGTTTTTTTGCTCACCATGCCATTCCAGTTTGGACCCAGCCATATGCAAATCAGTCTTGACCCTGCGCCCAATGGGAACAGTCCAGCCCGAACTGCCAGGCCAGGTCCTCCCTGAACTGGAAACAAGCATCCTAGGACCGGTTTCGGGCTTTCAGCCCTCATCAGCCAGGATAGCTTGACTCCAGTGGCATGGAGAGCACGGGACCCACGTCTGGGCATACCCGTCCCACTCGGGGTGACAAATGCAAAAAGAACAATTGATGGACAGAATGCAGAACAATGTCATACATTCACCCCAGTACAGAGATCTGGGCCTAAATCCATCGTTTTTTTGCTCACCATGCCATTCCAGTTTGGACCCAGCCATATGCAAATCAGTCTTGACCCTGCGCCCAATGGGAACAGTCCAGCCCGAACTGCCAGGCCAGGTCCTCCCTGAACTGGAAACAAGCATCCTAGGACCGGTTTCGGGCTTTCAGCCCTCATCAGCCAGGATAGCTTGACTCCAGTGGCATGGAGAGCACGGGACCCACGTCTGGGCATACCCGTCCCACTCGGGGTGACAAATGCAAAAAGAACAATTGATGGACAGAATGCAGAACAATGTCATACATTCACCCCAGTACAGAGATCTGGGCCTAAATCCATCGTTTTTTTGCTCACCATGCCATTCCAGTTTGGACCCAGCCATATGCAAATCAGTCTTGACCCTGCGCCCAATGGGAACAGTCCAGCCCGAACTGCCAGGCCAGGTCCTCCCTGAACTGGAAACAAGCATCCTAGGACCGGTTTCGGGCTTTCAGCCCTCATCAGCCAGGATAGCTTGACTCCAGTGGCATGGAGAGCACGGGACCCACGTCTGGGCATACCCGTCCCACTCGGGGTGACAAATGCAAAAAGAACAATTGATGGACAGAATGCAGAACAATGTCATACATTCACCCCAGTACAGAGATCTGGGCCTAAATCCATCGTTTTTTTGCTCACCATGCCATTCCAGTTTGGACCCAGCCATATGCAAATCAGTCTTGACCCTGCGCCCAATGGGAACAGTCCAGCCCGAACTGCCAGGCCAGGTCCTCCCTGAACTGGAAACAAGCATCCTAGGACCGGTTTCGGGCTTTCAGCCCTCATCAGCCAGGATAGCTTGACTCCAGTGGCATGGAGAGCACGGGACCCACGTCTGGGCATACCCGTCCCACTCGGGGTGACAAATGCAAAAAGAACAATTGATGGACAGAATGCAGAACAATGTCATACATTCACCCCAGTACAGAGATCTGGGCCTAAATCCATCGTTTTTTGCTCACCATGCCATTCCAGTTTGGACCCAGCCATATGCAAATCAGTCTTGACCCTGCGCCCAATGGGAACAGTCCAGCCCGAACTGCCAGGCCAGGTCCTCCCTGAACTGGAAACAAGCATCCTAGGACCGGTTTCGGGCTTTCAGCCCTCATCAGCCAGGATAGCTTGACTCCAGTGGCATGGAGAGCACGGGACCCACGTCTGGGCATACCCGTCCCACTCGGGGTGACAAATGCAAAAAGAACAATTGATGGACAGAATGCAGAACAATGTCATACATTCACCCCAGTACAGAGATCTGGGCCTAAATCCATCGTTTTTTTGCTCACCATGCCATTCCAGTTTGGACCCAGCCATATGCAAATCAGTCTTGACCCTGCGCCCAATGGGAACAGTCCAGCCCGAACTGCCAGGCCAGGTCCTCCCTGAACTGGAAACAAGCATCCTAGGACCGGTTTCGGGCTTTCAGCCCTCATCAGCCAGGATAGCTTGACTCCAGTGGCATGGAGAGCACGGGACCCACGTCTGGGCATACCCGTCCCACTCGGGGTGACAAATGCAAAAAGAACAATTGATGGACAGAATGCAGAACAATGTCATACATTCACCCCAGTACAGAGATCTGGGCCTAAATCCATCGTTTTTTGCTCACCATGCCATTCCAGTTTGGACCCAGCCATATGCAAATCAGTCTTGACCCTGCGCCCAATGGGAACAGTCCAGCCCGAACTGCCAGGCCAGGTCCTCCCTGAACTGGAAACAAGCATCCTAGGACCGGTTTCGGGCTTTCAGCCCTCATCAGCCAGGATAGCTTGACTCCAGTGGCATGGAGAGCACGGGACCCACGTCTGGGCATACCCGTCCCACTCGGGGTGACAAATGCAAAAAGAACAATTGATGGACAGAATGCAGAACAATGTCATACATTCACCCCAGTACAGAGATCTGGGCCTAAATCCATCGTTTTTTTGCTCACCATGCCATTCCAGTTTGGACCCAGCCATATGCAAATCAGTCTTGACCCTGCGCCCAATGGGAACAGTCCAGCCCGAACTGCCAGGCCAGGTCCTCCCTGAACTGGAAACAAGCATCCTAGGACCGGTTTCGGGCTTTCAGCCCTCATCAGCCAGGATAGCTTGACTCCAGTGGCATGGAGAGCACGGGACCCACGTCTGGGCATACCCGTCCCACTCGGGGTGACAAATGCAAAAAGAACAATTGATGGACAGAATGCAGAACAATGTCATACATTCACCCCAGTACAGAGATCTGGGCCTAAATCCATCGTTTTTTTGCTCACCATGCCATTCCAGTTTGGACCCAGCCATATGCAAATCAGTCTTGACCCTGCGCCCAATGGGAACAGTCCAGCCCGAACTGCCAGGCCAGGTCCTCCCTGAACTGGAAACAAGCATCCTAGGACCGGTTTCGGGCTTTCAGCCCTCATCAGCCAGGATAGCTTGACTCCAGTGGCATGGAGAGCACGGGACCCACGTCTGGGCATACCCGTCCCACTCGGGGTGACAAATGCAAAAAGAACAATTGATGGACAGAATGCAGAACAATGTCATACATTCACCCCAGTACAGAGATCTGGGCCTAAATCCATCGTTTTTTGCTCACCATGCCATTCCAGTTTGGACCCAGCCATATGCAAATCAGTCTTGACCCTGCGCCCAATGGGAACAGTCCAGCCCGAACTGCCAGGCCAGGTCCTCCCTGAACTGGAAACAAGCATCCTAGGACCGGTTTCGGGCTTTCAGCCCTCATCAGCCAGGATAGCTTGACTCCAGTGGCATGGAGAGCACGGGACCCACGTCTGGGCATACCCGTCCCACTCGGGGTGACAAATGCAAAAAGAACAATTGATGGACAGAATGCAGAACAATGTCATACATTCACCCCAGTACAGAGATCTGGGCCTAAATCCATCGTTTTTTTGCTCACCATGCCATTCCAGTTTGGACCCAGCCATATGCAAATCAGTCTTGACCCTGCGCCCAATGGGAACAGTCCAGCCCGAACTGCCAGGCCAGGTCCTCCCTGAACTGGAAACAAGCATCCTAGGACCGGTTTCGGGCTTTCAGCCCTCATCAGCCAGGATAGCTTGACTCCAGTGGCATGGAGAGCACGGGACCCACGTCTGGGCATACCCGTCCCACTCGGGGTGACAAATGCAAAAAGAACAATTGATGGACAGAATGCAGAACAATGTCATACATTCACCCCAGTACAGAGATCTGGGCCTAAATCCATCGTTTTTTTGCTCACCATGCCATTCCAGTTTGGACCCAGCCATATGCAAATCAGTCTTGACCCTGCGCCCAATGGGAACAGTCCAGCCCGAACTGCCAGGCCAGGTCCTCCCTGAACTGGAAACAAGCATCCTAGGACCGGTTTCGGGCTTTCAGCCCTCATCAGCCAGGATAGCTTGACTCCAGTGGCATGGAGAGCACGGGACCCACGTCTGGGCATACCCGTCCCACTCGGGGTGACAAATGCAAAAAGAACAATTGATGGACAGAATGCAGAACAATGTCATACATTCACCCCAGTACAGAGATCTGGGCCTAAATCCATCGTTTTTTGCTCACCATGCCATTCCAGTTTGGACCCAGCCATATGCAAATCAGTCTTGACCCTGCGCCCAATGGGAACAGTCCAGCCCGAACTGCCAGGCCAGGTCCTCCCTGAACTGGAAACAAGCATCCTAGGACCGGTTTCGGGCTTTCAGCCCTCATCAGCCAGGATAGCTTGACTCCAGTGGCATGGAGAGCACGGGACCCACGTCTGGGCATACCCGTCCCACTCGGGGTGACAAATGCAAAAAGAACAATTGATGGACAGAATGCAGAACAATGTCATACATTCACCCCAGTACAGAGATCTGGGCCTAAATCCATCGTTTTTGCTCACCATGCCATTCCAGTTTGGACCCAGCCATATGCAAATCAGTCTTGACCCTGCGCCCAATGGGAACAGTCCAGCCCGAACTGCCAGGCCAGGTCCTCCCTGAACTGGAAACAAGCATCCTAGGACCGGTTTCGGGCTTTCAGCCCTCATCAGCCAGGATAGCTTGACTCCAGTGGCATGGAGAGCACGGGACCCACGTCTGGGCATACCCGTCCCACTCGGGGTGACAAATGCAAAAAGAACAATTGATGGACAGAATGCAGAACAATGTCATACATTCACCCCAGTACAGAGATCTGGGCCTAAATCCATCGTTTTTTTGCTCACCATGCCATTCCAGTTTGGACCCAGCCATATGCAAATCAGTCTTGACCCTGCGCCCAATGGGAACAGTCCAGCCCGAACTGCCAGGCCAGGTCCTCCCTGAACTGGAAACAAGCATCCTAGGACCGGTTTCGGGCTTTCAGCCCTCATCAGCCAGGATAGCTTGACTCCAGTGGCATGGAGAGCACGGGACCCACGTCTGGGCATACCCGTCCCACTCGGGGTGACAAATGCAAAAAGAACAATTGATGGACAGAATGCAGAACAATGTCATACACTCACCCCAGTAGAGAGATCTGGGCCTAAATCCATCGTTTTTTTGCTCACCATGCCATTCCAGTTTGACTGGGGAGAGAATGTTTGCATTGTCAGCATTCCGTCCATCATTTGTTTGCTGTAACACTTTTACGCCCTAAGTGGGATGGGCATGCCCAGGCGTGGGTCCCTTGCTCACTGTGCCACTGGATTCAAGCTGGCCGGCTGAAGAAGGGTGACATACCCTGAGACCGGTCCCAGGATGCGTGTTTCCCCGGTCCAGGGAGGACCACAAGGCCTGGCAGTTCGGTCTGGACTGTTCCCATGGGGCACGGGGTCAAGACCAGTTTGCATTTGCGCTGGGGTCCAAGCCCCTGGGGTGGCGTCAGTGGAGCAAAAGAACGATGGATTTGACCCAGACAATCTTTTGACTGGGGAGAATGTTCCATTGTCGGCATTCCGTCCATCATTTGTTTGCTGTAACACTTTTCGCCTAAGTGGGATGGATATGCCCAGACGTGGGTCCCTTGCTCACTGTGCCAATGGATTCAAGCTAGCCTGGCTGAAGAAAGTGACATACCCTGAAACCGGTCCCAGGATGCTTGTTTCCGGTCCAGGGAGGACCTGACCTTGCAGTTCGGTATGGACTGTTCCCATGGGGCACAGGAGTCAAAGCACTGATTTGCATATGGCTGGGTCCAAACTGGGGTGGCGTAGTGGGCAAAGAACGATGGATTTAACCAGATCTTTGACTGGAGGAGAATGTTTGCATTGTCAGCATTCCGTCCATCATTTGTTTGCTGTAACACTTCTGGCCATAGGAGCCATAGAGAGGGTGGCGGCGTCAGAAGTACGCTGTGGTTGTTATTCCTGATACTTTCTGGTGCAAAAGATGGAAGGAGGCTTTTATCCTAGGGAAGGATAAGTTCAAGATGCTCACTCTGGCCCAGGTTTTATCTGCAGGACGATAAATTCCACATCCTCGTCCTGCTGGGACACAGGTGCTGTCTTTCATTCATGGTGTGGCAGGGGCATTTCCATGCCAGTTCTGTGCTCCCCTTTGGCCTCTCCAGGGCCCCTCTGCTGTTCATGAGTAATGGTGGTTGCAGCACATCTTTGGAGGCTAGGGGTTCCAGTCTCCACCTACCTCAAAAACTGGATGCTGAAGGCAGACTCGGCCCAGGCACTCATCACCCACCCCCAGACTATGGCTAACCTCCTGACATTGTTGGGGTTCAATATCAAAGTGCCAAAGGCACAACTCCTTCAAAAATGCTCCCTTTCATTGGAACCATTCTGGACACAGTGCAGTTTAGAGTCTTTACCACTGAGCGAAGAGTCCAGGACATTCGGGCCATGATCCGTATGCTTCAGCCTCTGTCCTGGATCTCTGTGAGGAGGACTCTGAGGCTGCTGGGACTGATGACATCCGGCCTCCTGCTGGTGACATATGCACGTTCTACAGTTGAACTAGAGTACCAGTAGGACCAGTACCATAGTGATCTTTGCGATCACGTCCAGATTTTGGAGGAGACTACAAAAGACCTGCAGTGGTGGTTGCTGGACCTGCAATTGGGTCAGCGGCAGACCCCTCTTCTCACCCCACCAAGATTGAACAGTGGCAAGTGATGGATTTCTTTGGTTTCGGGCAGTCACTGGGGAGCTCTGTGAACCATCCGTTTGACATTAAAACCCTTCCTACCATCCACCAGACGGAGGCTGGTACAGCTGCTCATGAATAACACCACCAGTCTTACACACACACACAAAGCCCTACACAACACAGGACGAGAATACCTGTACAGTTGCATGCACTTTCATCAACCCACCTGACACCAATGCTCTGACTCATTCTCACGCACACACACTCCCCTTATCTGCATTAGCAAAACTTGCGGTCACTCATTCTCCTAAATCACAGCCAAGACATGGAACAACCTCCCTCAACACATAAGAGCCTCCTCCTCACTTCTTGAGATCCATAAGAAGCTGCAGACCATATAAGCAGCTTGGGACCACAAACCTACACACCTTGAGTAAGCGCCTGGATACCCTCTTGGGTGATTAGTGTGCTATACAAATCAACATAACATAACACCGTCATATGGTACTGCAACAAGCAGGGTGTGGTCATGGACTCTGTGCCAAGAAGCATTACATCTCTAGAAGTGACTGGAACACTAGGAGGTTTTTATGGCAGTACACCACTGAGCAGGATCTCTAGATGCCAGGGCAGAATAACTCAGCCTCTGTCCCCTAGCGGATCACAAATGGCAGTTATACCTGAAAGTAAGGCACGGTCTTCTCCGCGAATGGGGAAAACCTTGGGTCGATCTTTTCACTATTGCCGAGGACGTGCAATGTTGACACGCTTGGATTTCCAAATACAATATGCTAGCGCCTGAGTGTCCAGAGTGAGGAGGTGTACACTCACTCAGTGACCGTATGGATGGGCTATATTCTATCAAAATAGGAAGGGGTTAGGCATAAAAACTAGGTCTAGGTCAGACTAACTACCTTTTTTTTGTTTTTAATCCACAGTGGTACATTAAGATGTCCTTGCCCAGTTGGGTGACTTACGTTATTGACTATATATCAAGCGATCAGACTAAAGGGTCTCGAAGTGAGAGAGCAACACAGGTGCTAGTGGGGGGAGAGAAGCACATGGGTGAGAGAGCAATATGGAGGGGTAAAAAGCACACAAGTGAGACAGCTGGAAAACATATCCACTCTCATAGAGTGCTACAATAAAAAAGAAAAGTTAGTTCCCTAAAAGGAAACAGAGGAAGCATAGAATCCAGCCAATCAAAGCGATAGTAAACAGGCTGGACCTCACTGGAGGGACAAACACAAGATGGATAGGATGAAACAAGAAAAGCCATACAATAGAAAGCAAGTAAACAAGCAAATAAATAAGAGTGACCGTAAAACCAACCAATGGTAAGCAATTAGTTTGCTGGAAGCTCATGTATATTCCTGGTAGGCTGACAATAGGTCTTTCTTAACGAGGCAGCTTGTGGTGTTTGGTAGGTTCGACCCTACAAACGACTCAAACTAGGGAGTGATAGGGCCCTAACCTCTATAAGACTCTAGAGAGGGCTGAAACATATAGACTACACCATGCTGATGCATAACATTATCCCTAATGGATCATGCAATTGTGAAATTAGGATTAAACAGTGAAATTAGAATACAGTACCAAACTCATTTTTATTATAGGGTCTCATTTCTCTACCTTCTCCTCACGCAGGAGGACTATTAAAAGCCCTATCGCACGTCTACAGACAGAGGTGACTCCTAACTATTGGTTTGTGTGCCATAAAGCACAAGCCTCATACTTCCCTAAAGGGCTCCTAAAGGACCCTATCATGTGCCAGCGAGGTGGTCTTGGTGACTAGGAACCCATGATGGGGCATGCTACTATATTTTTTTTTAATAACATCAAGGTGCCATTACCATCTGTTAATTCACTACATTTCGGTGTTACTGGCTTGCCAGAGTGGTAGACTCATTATAAGATTCCCCTGCAGATTTACCCTCGCAACGAGGGAGAAGCCTGATTGGGTGGGTTCCAGTAGGCACAGAATTGTTGGTTGATTGTCCAGATGAATGTATGGGTCTTCAACAGTCTGGGGCATCTGCAAGGGTAGGATAAACTGCAATATGGTGTATGAGTAGCAGGAAGCCTTGCAGCACACCAATTCTTTGCTCCCCTTTAGATGACACTTCAGGGAAGGCTAGGACTGGAACTGGCCACCCTTACATTGGATTAATTGCAAGGCTGGAAAGGGAGGCAGTAGACTTGGGGGCATATTTACTAAGAAATGACACAGTGCAGCTCTGCAAGCGATCTTGCTGCGCCGAGCTGCTTCATTAGGAAAGTGCAGGGATGCTTCATATTTACAGCAATATGACGCATCCCTGTTCTGTCCTCTATGCTGGTGCACATTTGACTGCCTAACGCCAACGCAGGCACTCTTGCACCATGGTGCAAGTGTGCCTGCATTGCAAGGCAGATTGATTTTTGGCAGTAAGGGACGTCCTGCACAAAAACAATCATTGATAGCGTTTCCTTCTTCTGTGTGCTGCTTGAATGCAGCACACATAAAAAGAGCAAAAAACGAGGAGCAATAAAGGTATTTCTCCTCGTTGCACCACTTAAACGTCTCCCCTGGGGAGGTGTTAGAATCTGACGCATTACCAGGTTTATGAAACCTTGTGAATCTGAGAATACGTCAGATTCCATGGGTGTTGTGTGGGAACACCTACAGCAACACCCATGGAATGCCCCGTTCACGCAGAATAATACATGAAAGGGGGCCATATTTACAAGGCCATGAAAAGCCACGCAGGGTGGCTTTATATGGCCTTGTAAATATGTGCCGGCACACTGCACCTCCGGAGTGTCACAAAAGTGATGCTCAGGCGGCGTAAAAGTGCAGCAGAGGCATGGTAAATATGCCCCTTCGTATGAGCCATAGGCAGGTGTTCCTCAAGGAAGCCTAGTCTCCTAATACATTCCTAGTGATTGGCAACAGAGGGGCTCATTTACAAGCCCTTACGCCTTCGGTGTGTCACTTTTTATATGGGAAAAAGTGACGTACCAGCGGCGCAAGGGGCTTGTAAATAAGCCCCACAGTATCTTGGAATACAGAAGAGAGTGTCTCTTGTTCTGAGTAGCCAATCGTTCCCAATTTGTCTTTGAAAATCAGGTGCTGGACAAATATGGAATTAGAAGTACCACAGGAAAACCTAAATATCATCTTCTTTCCACCAGGGCATTTCACCAGCTGAAAACAAGCATAATGTGCAGGTGAACACAGTAGCGAGGAGACATCAAGTCCTGTTGTTATTCCTATATTTGAGTGCAGTACTCCTAATTGGCTAGTTTTCTAGCATCCTGGAATTACTTATGTGTCGGAGTACCTGTCATTGGCTTTCTTGCACTGTGAGTTATGACATTTCACCATATCACATCCACATATGCATTTAAAGAAGTGTACTGGAGCACCAATGCTAGTGATGCAATGTTTTTTTCTATTCTTTATACTTTTTATGTTTGTCATTCTTGTGTATTTAAACTATGTTTTCAGGTTACAGTAGTTCATAGTCAACATTGTCTTCTCCTTCTTGCAATAAGAATCATATTTTCCTTCAGTCTGCATTAAAACGAAAATCGGTTCAACTACCTGTTATTACTACACCTGCCTTATAGGAAGCACCAGTACTGTTCTCTTAAAAATATATAGTCATTGTTTTTAACATTTTTATTTCAACCACAGGCTGCTTTTTTTTGTCTTTTTCTTTTTGAGGAATATGCTTGCAATAAAAAATAACCATTGCACCAGCTTGCCAAAGCTCTGTTGTAATTTGTTTAGTAACTCTGGAAACTTTCCTTTTAGGAGTGAGACGTTTCTTATTTTCAACATATTTTCACTTTCTTATTACATGCATTTTATAATCCATTTGGCTGGAGTGATAGTGATTGGCTTGAGGTCTTCCATCATGTTTAGCATCTGTGTGAGGAAAGACCCTTTTAGCAGGACTGTCCCTACTTTTTGCCACCACTTTCTGCTAGATTTAGTGCTAGTCTACGGACTGTGAACACTGAGACGCTGACGTCCAGCGCCCAGTGTATGTTCTGTGGTTCCTAAAGTATATGTGAAATTGTCTAATAACTGATTGGCATATTTAACATGCCTTTAAGTCCCTAGTGTATGGTGCTCTGTGTACCCAGCGCCTGTAAGTTAAATGTCACTAGTATACTGGAGCACTGATTTTGCCACCACTACAGTGACAAAGTGAAAACATGACTCTAGGCCTGCCACTGCAGCCTAGCATGGCAATTTAAAATTGGCAATTCAACCTGGAAAATAAACCTTTTGCCAGTCCTAAACCACTCTCTTTAATACCTATAGGCCATCCCTAGGGTAGACCCTAAGCACCCAAATGGATGGGACATGGTAAAAGGTAGGACTTGTGTACTTAGGTTTTATATGTCCTGGCAGTGAAAAATCTACAAAGTAATTTTTCACTGTGGCAAGGCTGGCTCTCCCATAGAAAAGCACTGCATTATAATAATACACCTTATAATGTATAGCTCCATTTGGGAATAGCTAGAACAATGATTCAAGAACTCAATTAGCGCCGAATGATGCTTTGATGCTCCTGCAGGAAATGTTCCCGCCATAGTCGTGGCGCAGCCCGAATGACGGCAGTAACGAGCAACTAAGTAGCTCTTGAAATTCGTCAGAAGTGTTCGAATTCAATTTCGCTTGATGCGCGACTTCCCCTTCGGTCCGAAGAGTAACAGGACGGGTTGAATATCGTATTCGTTCAGCCGTGAGTGGTCCGCCCTGAAGCACCACAACACGCGATTTTGCGATCAGTTTCACATAACGTTTTCAAAACAAAGCATTACAGATTATCGTGGAATATCTACACAATTAAGAGGCCCTGATGATAAGCGCAGTCCAGCAAGCCTGCGCTTTGAAACGCGTTGGCATTTCATTTTCATCATTGCGGAACGTTTGAAAAATACATGTTGGCGTAATTAATTTGTTTTCCCAACTTGAATAACTGTTGTTCCCTTTGTCCAGGCGTTGCCTTAATTGATGGCTCTATTTGTAAGTCTGAAGGCTAGCCATGTGTTTAATTTAGTATGATGCAAACGACTACGAATTGCTTTTGTGATAATGTGTTGTTGATTATTTGTTATTGATGTACTGTATTTGTACGTTGTTTTTGTCCAAATGGTGTATGTTATTTATTGACAAAGTGATGTATGTTTTATTTGTTTGATTGAGTGTGATCCTTTTTTCTATGTTTTGAAATGATGAAAACAAATATATATATTTTTTTAATATGTTGAAATAAATAACCATAATCAGACATTACAAATTGGTTTGTTGATTAAAAGCTGTAAAGCAATTTAGCACTAAATTATAAAAGAGGCAGGTATCTTTTTTGTGGATCCTTCAGAAAGTTGGCATTTTCCTGCCTAAAGCCTCGAATAGCCCATTCTGAGATATTCCCCAGCTGTCACCTGGCAGCCTACTGGGAGGTTTGAATTGCTCTCAGGAAAGAGAACAAAAGGGCCTTGGATGGAAAGAGGTGTGATCTTCTCCTGACAGGATGGCCTAGAGGAATGTGTCCACCAACTGTACTAGGCTCAAAGGGGCAGTCTGTGTCACAGGCATATGTAACACATACCTAGGCCTGCCCCTGCTATAGTCTAAATAGCACCAATCCCAGTGGGGGACCTTTGTCCCTGAACTGGTTTTCAGGGAGAGTTCCTCATTCCGCTAGACTCACATCAGGGTTGTGTCCATAGCTCTGACCCATGGATGGAAGATTCAGACATCTTGGATTTGGACAGAGAGAGGCACTGTGGGATTGTTTAGTGCCAAACCTTCGGGAAGTGATGTAAGATTGTCTGTGGTAATTTTACTCCTGTTGGTCAGGTAGTCTCACCCACAAGCTTGTTGCAGACATGGCTACCTCCCTCAGAACACTGTTGGACTCTTGGAAAACAGAAGCAGGACTACCCCTGCTGAACCAAAGAGCTGGAACTCCAAAGGCTAACTGACTAGCCTCCGGTTAAGCTCCGTGAACTGAAAAGCTGCAAGAAGTCGTCAACAAAGGAGAGATCAGTTCCAACTGGATTTGCACTGGACTCTGCTACTGGCTTCTAGGAGATTGAGTCCTATCTCATCATGTGGTGACCAAAAGGTCCTAGAAACTTGGCTGGTGTTGGAGTATACTCTCTCCCACTCATGATTTCAAAAGTGGACACTTCGAAACTTTTTCTGAAATTTTTCACAAAAGAACCAGAGGATACCACAAGACCGCTGCCGAACCTCAGCCGCCATCGTCTCATCTCCGGTCAGATTCATCTTTCTGGTTTGCCCTGTTGAAAGCAGCTTGACTTTCAGAAAAGTTTCCAAGTCCTACTGTGGATAATTTCACCAGGACTAACACCGAGCAGCACCCCACCAACATCGAGCCTTCTGTCAGATCAAGCCGGCAGCTAGTCCCGCCGACAAGAAAAGTCATGCAGAAAAAATACTACATAAATATAGAGAACAATTGGTTCTGTTGGGGTGGGAGTAATTACTCTAGTACATATATTGAATACGGAAGGAACAAGATTTCTTAATTAGATATCAGAAATTACTTAGACAAGAACACACCAGAAGGAACATTAGATGACAGAGTTAATTTTACTCTTTTCGTTTTTTGACAGGAAGTCACGAGTAAACATATATGGCTGTCACACATGCAAATCAATTCCAACACAATAATGTGACTGTAGTGAACAAGTGACATGTGGTGACTAGTGAAATCGAAGGTGCACTATATATAAGACATGCGCAAGTGACATAGAATCAAAATTATTCTTTTCTTGTCTAATGATTATCCACATGAATGCCAGACCCAATAATACTTCAGCGTTAAGGTCAAGACAACTGTATAGACATATATGATGGTACTGTCGACGTTTCGACCCTATAAACAGCGCAAAATGATGTGCGTCAAGCTGGGTCTTCCTCAGGACTGTAAAAACACGAGATGGACAGCCAAAAGAAACGATAGTTCATTCAATGAAGGATGATGCAAAGGTATTCCAGTTGGAATACCGGAGGCTGCGGCAATCAAGGAATAGTATCGAGCCGGTAGGTTCAAAGGATCAATTAATGCAGGTCATGGAAATACAGGGGACATCTTTAGAGATTCTTGATTTATATGTAAACGCTCAAACCGGTAAGGAGCTCCACCAAAAGGTTGGAGTCTTAAATAAAAGCACACAAGACTTTCACCAGCCGGTTGGAGTCAAATGGTGCAGAAATTATTCCTGGGTTAAGTTTACTGTTTGTTTGCAAAACATTCGTAAACCACTTAAATAAAAGCACACAAGACTTCCACCAGCCGGTTGGAGTCAAATAGTGCAGAAATTATTCCTGGGTTAAGTTTACTTTTCTTTTGTATAACATTCGTAAATCACTATAAAGCGTCTGCCATCGTCAGCTGTTAAGTCCGGAAGGAATCTCCAGGCCTGATTTAGAGTTTAGTGAATGGGTTACTCTGTCACAAACGTGACGGATATACCCTCCGCCGTATTATAAGTTACATAGGATAGAGTGGAATTGTAATAATGCGGATGGGATATTCGTCATGTTTATGATAGAGTAACCCCATCCGCCAAACTCTGAATCAGGCCCTAAGTCTAAAGGTACAGTTTTCTCTGGGACCAACCTGGTCTGTGTAGCCGACCCTCACACCATAGTAGTCGGCCCTAACTTTTGACACTGACCCATTCTAGAGTGACCAGGTACCAGCGTTTGGCACATTGCACTTTTTGGCAATGGAAAACTCTCAAACACCTAAAAACATATCTCTGGTTCCCCTTTTTGTCCTTTTGGTGTCTATTTGTTCATTGAAATTTATACTATTTTTATAATTTGAAGTGGAATTTTTATTGTGTTGTGTTTGTGCCTTTTAACTGTTTATGTACTGATAAATGCTTTACATTTGTTCCTTTGAGTCAGTTGCGGCTGCTACCTCCCACCCGCAATGGGGCGGGTGGGGGTGTAGAGGCGAGAGGAGGGTGGGATCGGGTAAAAAATAATATATATATCACTTACCTCCAGGCCGGCCTGCTGGCCAGCCGCCATCGCCTCTCCTGCGTCCTCTTCCTTCTTGGGAGAAACAGGAAACTCCAGGGCTCCCATGCTCCCTGCAGCCAATCACAATGCTGCAATGCACGGCGCTCTGGCAGGGGCTGGGCATGTTCTGCACTCAGGCTGTAATGCTGCCTGCATGGAGAACACTGAAAGTGTGCATTACTGTTTTGGGCGGCCTGAGAGGGCCGACCAAACAGTCATTGCGCACTTAGGAGGGTTGTACCCTCCTCCTCTGCTCTTCAGCCCCGCCCCACCCCCTCACGCAAGCTGCTGTAGCAGGAGGATAAAATAAAATTATAATAACATAAGTTATTATCATTTTATTTTTTCCCTTCTTTTGCTGCCTCGAGGCAGTGGGGCGACGCTCCTCCGCCTTAGCGGAGGAGCCACTACTGCTTTGAGTTCAGTCTGACTGCTCTATGCCATAGCTACGCAGGATTGAGCTAAGATTTAAATTAAAGTAACCAAACTGGACCTGATACAGAATAGAGACATTATTTGGTGAGGTCTCCCAACCACTCCCACTAATAATCCATTTTCTCACAATCAATAAGCTTAAATTTGGACCTTGCAGCGATGTTTCTTGGGTGAGGTGTTGATCTTCTTTAGTCTCAAAAGAAGCTTGTCTCTTTCTTGCTGCTGGGTTGTTGAGTCACCACTATTTATATCTCCTTTTATTACGGCAGGAACAGTCTGTTGTTATTGGTTCCGAAGTGGAAATCAAGGTATTTTAGTTTATTGTTATTTCTAGCATATTTTCTTTAAAGTGGTTTGGAAAATTCCACAATTGAGTCAAATCTGCTATATTACAGATATTATTGGTGCTTAAATAATGGGCATTGATTACCCCAGTTAATGCTGCTATTATTTTGTACTAACGCTTGAATGAGTTGCCTAGTTAGTCAATTGTATGGCAAAGCAGTTTGTTTTTCCTGGTGGGCTGTCATGTGTATATGCCTTTTTCGGTCTTGCCTAGACAGCGCATGCACTGTCTTGAAGACCATTTGTTTTGTATAAGTGGACAGGAGACAACCATTTGCTTGCCATTATTTACGTTCATTGTCTCTCTCATTTGCTAGATTGTTACTGGTCATCTGCCATAGACTTCCTTCCTCTTTGTGTGTTTGTTCCTTACCTGGAGCATGGACCTGTGTCCTTCGACTGTTCAACTTTCTAGTTACTTTACTCTTTGGATTTAAACACTCTACCGCAGTGCGTCTTTTTCAGCTGTCTCCCTTCGGTACCTCTCGCCCCTCCTATGCTCCTCCCCATCTCTCTGCTTGCAACAACCCACCCTCCCTCCTTCAGTTGTTCAGGTTGGTTGCCCCCACCCTCCATCCATTTTTGTGTTGGCTTGACCCCACTAGCCCTTCCTTTTAGGCTAATCCCCATCCTCCCTCCCTTGTCCAAGTTGACTTGACCTCACCTTCACTCCGTTCGTTGTCTGTGTTGGCTTGACCCATCCATTTTCCCTCTGTTTATTGTCTGTGTTAGCTTGACCCCACCCTCCCCCCGTGCCCGGGTTGGCTTGACCCCACACTCCCTCCTTCGCCTGGCTCGACCCGACTCTTCCTCCCTTGCCTGGCTTGACCCCACCCTCCCACCCTTGCCCGTATTGGCCTGACCCCAACCTCCTTGCCTGGGTTGGCTTCAGGGTCTCACCCTCCCTCCCTTGCCTGGGTTGGCTTGACCCCACCCTCCTTCCCTTGCCTGGCTCGACCCCAACCTCCCTTGCCTGTGTTGGCTCGACCCCAATCTCCCTCCCATGCCTGTGTTGGCTTTACCCCACCCTCCCTCCCTCCCATGACCGTGTTGGCTTGACCCCACCCTCCCTCCCTTGCGCATGTTGGCTTGACCCCTCCCTCCCTCGCCCGTGTTAGCTTGACCCCACCCTCCCTTCCTTGCCCATGTTGGCTTGACCCCACCCTCCCATGCCCATGTTGGCTTGACCCCACCCTCCCTCCCATGTCCATGTTGGCTTGAGGGTCCCATCCTCCCTCCCTTGCCTGGGTTGGCTTGAGGTTCCAACCCTTCCTCCCTTGCCCGGGTTGGCTTGACCCCCAACCTCCCTTGCCTGGCTCAACACCACCCTACCTCCCTTGTCCGTGTTGGCTCGACTCCACCCTCCCTCCCTTGCCGGTGTTGGCTTGACCCCACCTGCCCTCCCTTGACCGTGTTGGCTTGACCCCACCCTCCCTCCCTTGCCCGTGTTGACTTGATCCCACCCTCCCTCCCTTGCCAGTGTTGGCTTGCCTCCACCCTCCCTCCCTTTCCCTCCCTTGCACGTGTAGGCTTGACCCCACCCTCCCTCCTCTAACTTGCGTGTGTAGGCTTGACCCCACCCTCCCACTGCGCGGGTTGGCTTGAATGTCTGCATTGTGTTGACCTCACCCTCCCTCCCATGTCCTCAACCCTACCACCCTCTCCACCATGCGTTGTCTGTTTGCTTGTTGTAGGAAAGTGGGTTTCTGTTGCAGTAACCCCCCCCACTTTTTGCCAGACTACTGATGCACTTTTTACTTAGTGTGCCCTGGGTCCCTGCCAATCAGGTACCCAGGGCCTGTGTTCTT